>JARJCX010000295.1:0-154859 GCA_029282285.1 Mycena rebaudengoi | reverse complement strand
TGCAGCTATATTTTTTAAAGAAATCAACAAATGTCGAACATCTCGTGGACTCCAGTGCTTCCCCGTAGGACGAAAAAGATGTCTATTGTGGTTCCATGCCCTCCCAGAGGATTTGAACCTCTATTTTGCACCAAATCATATGTTTCTTTTGGCCGACCTGGAGTGGGTGATTTACATAATTAATAACAAGGGCTTTATCTCTTGGCATGCCCAGGTTATGAGCGCGATTTACCTATACCTCTACGGGATGCTCATTGGTTGGACGGCTGAATCTGCTCGCCACTTGACTTTCGCGCTCAAAGAACTGTTCTCTGTCTCTCTCCTTCGAAATAGGTGCCGTTCTACATTCCCGGAACTTCCCCATTTCACGGACGCCCTCATCTCGCAATCGGAGCGCTGGGAACATATGAAATTGATCATTCCTTTCGATGATCTTCGCTGGCTCAACCGCCCTTTCCGTCTACTACGTGACCTGACTTTCGGGCCCAACCATACTTCTGCGACAGAAAGCACATTCTAGTTTTTGGTGATGCACCGCAACTATAGAGTGTTAACCTCGGTGTGATTTTTGATCCCTCTCGAGTGGTCCTGCCGTGGTCACAGCTAACCAGCATTGCTGCTGTGAATATTGAGCCCGCCCTGGCGGCCGACATTCTGCGGCAAGCTACTGCCCTGGTATAGTTCACCTGCACCTCTGTGGGGACAATACTGTTCCAGGAGCTGTACTCATTCATCTCGAATCATTGATTCTACGTGCTTGCGATTGACCGAGCACCTAAAAACTACTTCTAGATGCCCTCACCGCTCCGGCGCTCCGACACCTCACAGTCTCAGAGTGTGAGCTCGGTGACGAACCCCTTTCCACCATCACCGCATTTCTTTCCAGATCGCGCTGTTCCCTGCAATCTTTGCATGTTTCCCAGGCCAATCTGCCGAAGACTGCGTACTCCGCAGCACTTCCCTCGATTCCAATAATAGATGTGAATAATCAATGGGACTGAATGGAAAGTCTTCTCGAACGCCGTGTTCCTATATTTTGTACGTCCCCAATTCACTTAAAAGGGTGTTGTCACTCATATTGCTCCCAACTAGCTCACTCGCAGTTTCGTACTGTATCAGCCGGAATTTCTGCAAGGATTTATATATCTTGCTTGAGGCTTATTGCAGTGTATGAATATACTTTGTCAATCCAGCGGGCATGGTCAGCGTTAGTGATGTTCCGGCTTTGGCCTCAGGCCAAAAGCCACGGCTTTTGGCTTTGCTACCAGGGCCAAAGCTAGGCCAAAATTTCACCAGTGGGCTGTTTAGCCACCAGATCTCCCAAATTATGCCTCACGACCTCACCCGCTTTTCCTCTCGTTTTCACACTTTCGTACTCTCTCGTCTTCCCATTTCCTTACTCCATGGCTCGGGACCTCTTTTAGCATTTTATTCCCAACCATTACTTTACGTGTTGAACTGGCAGGTCATACAGAAATAAGGAGCAACAGATCAGATACAGGGCGTATATTGTAGTCCAAGAATACGCAGAAGTACAGGATGAAGCATATAGCATCACATGGAGCGAGCTAGCGAGGGATGAACAAGCGAGGTGCGGTGATGCCAAGGGGCCGTCGGAATTCGAAGTTTGGATATAATGTTCGGCTTTGACGTGAATTTTGATGCTGAATCCGAAAATACCTCACCTAAGCTCTAGGATGAGTATTCACGGCACTAGAACACAATACTTTATTACCTGATTGAGTGAAATGATGGGCATTTGACGTGTACAGCCCCTCCGAAGACGGTAATTTATCACGTGAGTGATTCTCGGACCTAGCCGCCGAGTTTTCAACGACGTCGAGAACAGCCCGGAGAATTTGGAGATGCTGTAGGAAGGAGCGGGCACATAGGTAGAGGTGCTCTGTAAAAAACCTTGGGATTTGGGTCATTTTGAAGGCGTGGGAGGCATTTGATGGGAGTATGGGGGGGGGGGTCTCCGAAGTCGACCTTAAAAACTTTTCAACCCTAGTTCCATTTTTCGAAAGCCGACGGCCCCTTGGGTGATGCAAGACCGCAGCGGGACGGTGCGTGACGCTCCCACTGCTGAGTTACTGGCAATCTATATGCACTGTCAGAGCTAGACCATGGGAAGCGGTCGAATACACGGTATGCTATTTGTTCGATAATGTATTGGGCCGTGAAGAATGAACAAAGGGATGGAAATGTGCCAACGGAGATCTACTGAAGGACATTGTGTCTTGGATCCGGTATCGGTCAGCCGCAGTACGATTCCGATATGTCGCTGCTCACTCGGGTAATATGCATAATGATGCGGCAGACACTCTGGCTAAAGAAGGAGCAAAGCTTGCACTACCCTCCACAACGTACGTCGGCTTGAGGGCACCTGTAGTTCCCTATCAGTCTGAACAGTGGACGGAAGGTGAACATGTTTTCGGACGCAAAGTATCCTGCGACATTCCCGAACTACCCACAAAAGATAAACAATAGGGTCTATCACAGTAGCCAGATTTCACGGATTTCGAACCAGATTTCGATTCCGATTTTCACTGATGTTGTCAATCATTGACAATCACCCGGCATTTCGGTGCCGAGGTTGACACAAGCCACGTGCGCTACAAACAACCCTGCACGCTACTATGCGACGTGTTCTGGACTACTTTAAACGCGTTATCAGAGAGCTACCCTAAAATATCCCCACCTGAATCTTTTCCTCCCTAATTTAGCGTGTATTGCTGTGTATTCCAGCTAATCCACGTCTGAAAGGAGCTTCCGGAAAGCTCCGATAGGTTTGCCGATGTCACCCGTTTACGGACACGACCGAATGGTTGATGTGACGCTGTTACCGCATTACAAATCCAAATCCAAATCAACTTCTAAATCCGTGAAATCTGGCTACTGTGATGGACCCTAATCTGTCAAATGAGCACGGAATCTGACATGCCGGATATCAATCACTATCACCAGCCACACCGGGGTCGGCTCTGCATCGTGCGATTAAACGATGAACCTGAGGAAAATTACCAATGCATCGTCGAATTCTGCCCCGTTTTGGAAACTTTACAGAAGTATGGCCTGTCCGAAGTCTAAGCCTGCTGCAGTGGACCTGATTGAGCTTGTGTCATGTTTTGAGAGAAGAAGGAATGCGAAGGAGCCACCTCCCGCTGCTTTCAACATGGAATATAATGTGCTGTAGAGGAGGCGGCGGCTTCAATTCCTGGTCCCTTCTAAAGACACAACACCGGAGCAATGCTTTAGTGGGCGAGGTCTTGGGGATAGGTTACGGAGGATGACATTGCGTGGGCCAAAGACCATCTGGAAGGCCATTCCAGTACTGCGACAGGTTTTAAACCGAGCATGTTACGGAAAGATGCTGAATTTGAGATCGGTGCTCTGCACGATGATCAACGCCTGCATTGATCGGAACGATGCCTCCCGGTATCTGGCTGACGACGCTGATTGCCGCGATCCCAAAGAAAGACAGCCGCTCACAGAGGTCGACAGCTACAGAACCGTCGGTCTTGAAAGCTGCTTCTTGAAGCTTGTTTGTTTGCTTATTCATAACGGATATACGACTGGGCGGAGAGCCGCAATATTATTCCCCCCTCTCAAAACGGCTTTAGAGAACACTATCGAACCAATAACAATGCTTTGTTCTTCTCTGTATGATAGAACGGGCCAGGCTGAAGGAAAAACTCTATGAGTTTCTTTCTTGGATATTACAAATGTGTTTCCGTCTACAAATCGCGATCTACTGTGGTTGAAGTGGTTTAATCTGGGTGTCTCTGGGAAGCTCTTTGGTTGGATACGAATGCTGTACGGGCGGTTGGAGTACATGGTGAACACTGAGAGGGAACTATTCTGAGGTCTTTCAGTCCAACATTGGAATTCTCATCGGAGATCCTGCATCCCCTACGCTGTGGAACTTGTTCTTTGCTGATTTCGACTTGCATCCAGATCCCGACGATATTATGATCTTCGGGCTCATAATCTCTCATCTGGAACATGCAGATGATATGGCTGTGGTATCGTATACCGCATCTGGACTGCAACGTCATTTGAACACTTTCGCGCATTGGTGTGGTGATAATATGTTGGAAGCAAATGCCGGGAAGTCTTGGATTATTGTCCTTTGGCTCAGCTCCTCGTGAACTGTCTACTTTCTTGTTGAACGGAGTGACTGTATGAGATAAGGATGAATTTGCTATGTGGGGGGTTACTTTCCAGTCTAATTATAGGAACATCTTTGGTGCTCATTACGCTGCTAAGGCCCGAACGGCGCGCAACTGCTGCTTGTCTGTGCTGGGGATTGAGGCTCGGGTTGGAGACCTACCTCCAAAGGAGGGGTGTGTGCTCTACATGGCTTGTGTAGACCCACCTCATTAGTGGGGCAGATATCATTGTAGATGTCGATGCCGCGTCCCTTTCCGCCCTTGAGAAAGTCCAGAAGACCTATCTGCGTAGGATTTTGGGACTGGGGACCTCATCCATATGCACGCCATTGTTCACAGAGATGGGACTTCTGCCTGTGCGATATAGGCGGCTTATCCTGGCCATACACTATGTCAATTACGTTGTGAGCCTCGAGAAACTCATTATGCTTGGCTGGCTCTGGCGGCCTCTTTCAATTTATTTCAAAATGATTGTGAGGGCTACTGGATGGATCTCATCTATGCTCTTGAGTCTCTGCCTTTTCCCGTGACTGTGCCTAATGCACAGATGTTTACTGCGAAGACATGTGAGTCTTTGTGTAAGCAGATTTACTTCTCAGCCATGACGAGTTTGGAAGCTGCCATTATAGGCTCTACGCGTTTGTATCTATTGCATGGGCGAGACGAACCTGTTGAGGAGGGTTCAGCACGACCTATTACTGCCATTCTTCGTCACTATCTGAAATTGGTGGTGAACGCTGATCATCGACGGGCATTGACACGACTACTCCTTAGTCAACATGGACTTGCCATCGAGAGCTTGCGTTACAACTCCCAATATTATTGGAGAGTTGAAAGGCACTTACATCTATGTCGATTTGGCTGCGGTGATGTTGAGACTGTGGAGCATGCCCTGTTCTTCTGCGGAGGGTCAGAGAACCTTGCAGATGTCAGGCATAAATTTGTCCATGTGGTTTCAGCCAAAGCCCCGTCAGTGCTAACCTTGCAAAATGAGGAGAATGCAACGGTCGCTCTGAAGAAGATTATCTTCAATAAAGAGACAGTTTGCCGTATTGCTAAATTTGCTTCGCAAACGTTTCGTATCTTTTCGACTCGCCCGTTACGCCGACCGGCGTCCTCACGTCGTCCGATGCTCTAATGTCCCAGACTGCTGTGTGCTGTTGCAGTATCCAGGTGCTTAGATATACAGCCTTAAACGTGGTCAGCTCGTCGAAGGTATATGGGTATCAGCGTAGTTGAAAGTACGTAGTTGGGCTGCATGTACGAGTAAACTACAACCCGGCACGTTCCGAAAGGGGACCTAGCTGGGCTCACAATTTATCCTGCTTCTTATCCTGACCAGTGCGTGCCATCTGAAGAAGACAAAACAGCGATGAACAGCCCTTCAGCCAATCCAAAGATCCTTCCAAAAACTTGTGCAGTGGGCCATTGCTTCGCATGGCAATACGAGTCCGTCTAGATAGTCCTTTAACCCTAACTCGACAAAGGACAGCATCGCGGATGATTCTATTGAGAAACCCAGGTTGATGCCGGTGCCACATATCGTAATTGAGATATCACCGCGTATGTTTCGCTCTGCTCGCTCAGAATATTCTTGCGTCAGTATGTGAGCAATATCTATTTTATTCGAACCTATTGGCTTGCTGGGT
This sequence comes from Mycena rebaudengoi, assembly GCA_029282285.1. Classification (NCBI taxonomy): domain Eukaryota; kingdom Fungi; phylum Basidiomycota; class Agaricomycetes; order Agaricales; family Mycenaceae; genus Mycena; species Mycena rebaudengoi. The sequence continues at coordinate 149,038 of JARJCX010000295.1, read as the reverse complement.
GCTGGTTTTGAGTGAAAAATGAGACATACCATCCTTTTGATGGGATCAGACGAAGTTGAACTAATCTTGGCAACAACCCCGGTACACTCGTTTTAGGTCTTGGAAGAATGTGGGGACTGCAACTGTACAGTTCTATGATTAAAATATTGCCTGCCTGGCCCATTTTCCAGAGTTAATTCCCACACAAAAAATCTGAAAAGGCTATAAATACAATGAAGTATTTAATCCCAGCATTGCAGCTGCCATCTGGTTCAATACTTGGTCTGAAAAAACATTCATTAAATTTCATTTCATAATCACGGGTAGAAACAGTTTACCTCTGTAGGGGGGACAGGTGGTTCCTGCCCAATCTTCGCTCAGTTGCTGCTTTGTGTCAACCAGCTCAGATTGGGCGGAATAAAAGCATGGCCTTTGGCCATGCCCGCCGTCTGTGGCAGCAGACCAATGGTGCATGAAGAATACGTGGACAAAAATCCATATCCTGAAGAACACCACGGCAAGTTTGATTTAGTCTCCACAGGATTGTACGCGTCGACCACAATCAATGACAATGAAAAAATTAAGTTGATGTATTGGCCAGTGGCCACTAACTGCAGACATATTTGCCTACCTGGATACTTCCGGGCCCCAACATTATTCCTCAGTGGGGCTGTGCCTTGTAATGCTACCTACCTGATGATTCAGCCTGAGGATTAGTAAGCACTGAGAAACCTGGCTTATGCATCACTTTAATCAGCAAGGAATAACGGTGAGTAATATTCAATCTGCCTCGTTGCTCGTGAGTCGTGACCGCGCATTCGGACCGGCTACCGGCGGAAAAATAGTTGGAAGTTGCGACCTCGATGGAAGTAATATGGACTCATTCAAGAGTGTCAGGCATAGTGCGGTGCGTATCTTGTTGAGCACTCTTAGTTTTCTAGAGTTCTCAAAGCAGGTTGGAGGAGAAATGTAAACGCGGTACTGTGAAATCTTTGGCATCAACCCATTCAAATTCCCATCCCACGCAAAGGCAAAGTCATCAATTACTGACTTTTTTTCCAAAAAGTGGCCTTGGAAAATGACTAAAAACAATTACCTAAACAAGTTTAGGACTCGTAATCCAAAAATCCCTTCAACTTCTCGAAACTACATCTCATCCTTATGAGGGTCCAAATGCACATTTATGTAATATGCCGCAACTTTTACGCCCTATTGATATTAGCTCCAAAAAATTGCGGCACCGTTCCTGTTGCCGCAAGTTTTTCTCTCTCAAATGCCGCAAGTTTTTAAGCTGGTTCGGATGCGGGACTACTTAATCATGTAAACGTCCAAAACTTGTAGATCACAGCCTGAGATGGCGCGAAGCGCCGTCGACCGCCTGTATCAAATAAACTTCAAGTCAAATATATTAATTGAGATTAATTTACTTCTTCTATCTGCCGTGGATGTACTGGGTTCACAAATCAGTGTACTGGGTTTGAGCGCATGTACCCCCTTTTCCCGGGGATGTATCGGGTTTGGGAAAATGTACGGAAGGGTCGGGTTCCATCTATTCCGCTGCAGGGCCTCTTCTCTGAGAATTGAGGCACATGACTCACAGCAGACATGGCCAAGAAGATGTCGAAAGGCCATGTGTTTGACATGAGGTGATGGGTGCCAAAATCACATACTTGGGTCATAAGGGGCCGGCCCTTATTGGCTCAATAAGAGGCGGCTTTTGCCCACTGTGAAAAAAAGGAGTGAAAGAAGCGCATGCCCTTGTACAAAAAATGGCCCAACTCTATTCAGGTTCCGGAACAATGGAACGACGGCTCAAGTGAACCATGCGACGTTGCTTGTAATTTCCTTTTCATCTGACACCCTGACCAGCCCTCTAGGCTCCTCTAGCCTCGACTCTCGGATATCTGACAGGACTACAAAAACGGCTGATTGGTTGGGCTATGCGCTGAGCGTCAGCTCAGGACAGGAACGCGGAGCAAGAACACGCCGCTGTCAGTGGGCGGGTGGGCTTGCTCGACGAATTTCGCCATTCTCGTAGTCCTTGAATGGATATTTTAATGAACCAAATTATATTACATGAACGAAACCTATGTAGTACAAGGTGGAGATGTGGGCGTGGGTGAGTGGGTCGAAACGGCATTTTCAGAGCCAAAGTTCAGGCCGAGATGCTAGTATGACATAGGGTAGATGCAAAAGAATAGCGAGAAGCTGAATAACAGAGTATGGGTGCTGAGTACTCGCGGAAACTGAAAGAAAGGGTGAAGATCACCTGACGCTCGGCTGGACGGTGATGGCCGATCTGCTCCCGGCTGCGCGAGGGATAAGATCGTCATCCTCACCACGATGTCGTGGGTGAAAGTGACAAAAATGGAACAATGTGACTTTCTTTCCTCAATACGAAGCGTCAAAGAGACTCCCATTTGAATATCTTGACATCTCGGCGGAAAGCCGAACTTGTCTTTCCGGTTTACTATATAACGAGACTTCTTTCTTTCACCCACACAACTTCTTCGCAACTCCGTGTATGACAGACTGTCTCATGAGCTGCGTTTGACTTTAAGCCGACCATGCACGTCTACCTTCCAGCTACTACTACAGTCTTCTACGTGCTTCAAGCTTTATGCATTGTATCAGCGCAGAAAGTACCTGCCTCGGTTCTTTCAGCTGCAATCGACTTGTTGGATGCAAGCCGTAACGTTTCTTCCTTGCATGTTTTGTACCGTCACTCATTCGATTTCGCAGACATACTCCATCTACTAGACGTCGTCGATGCTTTTGGGCATGTCTCGGCTCGAAATCCGGCGAATTCGAGCCAGTTCCTGATGTACGTCGAAGCCTAGATCCTACCAAGGCCTGGATCAAAGATAGAGCAGGACTTTTGCCATTGCACCGGCCTTGGCGACATCTCAGTCCATCGTCACTTATGAAGTCGAAAATGCAACAGCTATTGGGATAACCTTCAATTCTTCTATTACTGGTGCAGCAGTTCCTACTGGATTTGCTGAGCGGTTCATCCATTCAGAGGTTGAAAGCCCTGATCACTTGTAAAATGATTCTCTGAATATCACATAGATTTACAAAAGATTCCCGGACGTCCTCGGCGTTGTTCATAGTCACACCCAAGAGATTTTACCGTTCGCAAACCAAGACGGTGTCAAATTAGTGTCTCAAATCCACACGGTAAGAAGCGCCTTGAACAATTTTATTTCTCCTACTTTATTTCGTTTAGGCTCCATCGGTCGGCTCTGAAGGAGCTCCGGTTTTCGATGTGCGCAAGCTGCCTAAAAACGTCCTTCCGGATAATCAGCTTCATGATCTCGATATTCGGACCGAAGCTCTTGGAGATGCACTTGCTCGTACGTTTTCAGTCGATAGTCAGGTAAATATCTTCAGTTTTGATTCAGCAAGCTCCTGTTCTAATATTTCCGCTCAGGTAGTGTTAATGAGGTACGGAAAACCTCACGCGTTAAACGTGCGTTGAACAATACAATCAATCCAGGGGCCATGGAATGGCGGTCCGGGCCCCATCCCTCCGCGAGGCTGTCTTCAGTTCGTTCTACATTAAACAGGACGCTACCGTTCAACTTCAAGGCATTCTCCTTGGCGGCGGAAAGGCTCCTCTTGGCCTTAATAAACGGGAAGTCATGGACACGGCCACTGATACTAGGAATCGGTGGGTTTTCCATCAGAAATACTATCAAATTGGGATTAATCGGCCACTCAGTGTGGATCGAGCGTGGTCCCTTTGGATTCGACAAGTTGATACTGTCGAGTTGTATACCAATGATTTGAGAGAAAGTACCGACCCCGACTAGTAGGCGGGTTTGAGTTCGGGCTATGTTGATTAAATATAATGAGCGTGGATTTGGCATGGACTCAATGTGCTGCGATTTTCTTGAGTTCCGACAAAGTAGTTTGCTTTCAGATAGCTGCTCTATCGAGGCGGCAGAGACATTTCAGACAAGACTGTTCAGGCCAGGTCGCTCAAAGTTGTCAATTTTCGGGGATTTTTGACGACATTGCAGTGCAAGCTGCGTGACATAGAGATATGACAGTGGAATCTTGAAAGTCCAGCACAGGAAAGACTTTCTTCGGCGGAGCCCGCGACTTGCGCTTTCGCTTACCACTCTTGCTGGTGGGCTCGGGCTCTACAGAAGGGATTGGCATGGGATTTTCAAGAGTCGAGATGGGTGGGATGCGTTCGGCGTGTGAGATTTTCAGAAGAGCAGACTCGCGTCTCTCCAACTGGGTCATTTGGCTGGTAGCCTCGTTCCTGTTGGTTCGAGAGTAGTACAGTTTAACACGCCTATGTTCTAGCTCGCCCTGGAAAATTGTTAGAATTGAATGAGACAGACAGAAGATGCGTACGGGCTGGGTAGAATGTGAGTCCGTGGTTCCAAAGAATAAGATTGTGCCAGGATAATGGTGGAGCGAGCGGCCTTTATAAGTATTCATATTGAAGGTTTTAATCTTGCTCCCAGGGGCGCGTTGCCGAGGTGGACCGTCAGCGGCTTTCTTTGCATTATGGCGCCTTTGCTGCTCGTTTATTCAGATTTTCTGAAAGTCCTTACGAAGCCGGCGTGGTATTGATTCTATTGAATCCACCCATTTCCAGAAATTGTTCAATTCTGCTAGGTCCTCAAGGAAACAAGCTGTCATAATAAATGCAGATCGGAAATTAGCTTCCTGTGATCGAAAGTCAGTGATCATGGAAAAATTTGGCTCGCGGCATAGCCAGCCCTGGGTCGGCCTCCACCGCAGACTTGGTCACACTCAACAATATATCAAATTCCCATTTCCATCGTCAAATTAATGACAAAGTACGACTCATACATCTTCTAAGCATTTCATCCATGAGTGAATATTCCGCTAAAGCAGCAGATTTGTTTGTGGTGCAACCGATCTTGTATAGGTTGTAAGAATACGCATACCTACAGCATGACCGGTAGCGCACGCGAGCTCAATATTTATACGGCGCCTACACATAAGGTTTGTTCATTTGGGTACCTAAATCAACCGCACATATAGCTAGGGTGCCTCCGGCGCGACGAATATCCGCTGGACTCGTTGGAGCCGCAGCGCGGTCATGTGTCGTCAAATTAACTAAACTAACCAAGAATAGTTCCGAAATCAGGGATTTTTGCGGATTTTGCTGCGTGGGTGCCTCCGGAGGCCTCTAGGACTTTGTCGTTGGCCCCCCCCCAACGAGGAGAATATAAGGATAGGCGATGGGTACAAGTAGGTGGAGAGAAGGGGTGCATCGTCTCCGCCCGATGCTAATCCCTCGTTTGGGGCGCGTGCTCCGTTGTACGAAGCAGGGAACTCCAAGCAGATCCGCCGAAGTGCGAGGAGATGGGGCGTCCGCGCTCACGGAACGCTGACGTCGATGCGTGGCGTGTCGGTGCACTAACAGTCGGGTGCCGTGGCTGGGCGTGCTCGGCCCTATTTTTAAAAAAACCTAGCCTCTGGACCGACCCTCCCTCCCTGCCCTAGATCCCGGCTTCATCGAGGCTGGAGTTGTGTTACTGTTGACCCAATTCAGTTTCCCCGAACCTCGAAGCGATGGAGTTATATCCCCTCAGTATATTATGTTTTCTTTATACTCGCACTCCTGCTTTCATCACTATTTGGCTGCGCTTGGCCCATCGACACGACGTGTGGCATCACGTGGGGGCTTGACTACATGATACTGCGCGAGATTCTGAAACGGCCAGCGCAATCCACTTCTGAGCTCCTCGACGCGCTCGATACCATTGCCGTGACGCTACTGGAGCGCAGAGACTTGGATAATGCGTTATTGAGACACTTTCTCGACACAGAATGGGATGCACCATCATTCTTCGGAATTTGGGCCAACACCGACACCTGCCTAATCGAGAAGGTCATGTGCGGAGCGGCCATCACTCGGCAGAAACAATGCAGAAACGCATGAAACAAGCTCAAACCTTCCTTCACCTCAACCACCACCACCTTGCCACCATTTACTGTCAGCCCGGACTCTGAATCACATCTACCTTCCTCGCTATTCCATCCCAACATATCTACCTTCCCTTTCGCCATCTTAACGCCCTCCTGCAATCACGTAGCCGTTTGTGCCACCCTCAGGCTCCTTGCGGTGCCACCGACCGCCCACCCTTTATTAGTCGCTATAACCATCTGTTAATGTAATTTGACTTCCCCTCTGCCCAAATCATGTACATGTACTCCTCCCACTCGCCGGAACTCACTCAAATTTATGTTGGTGGCTCGAGATAATTTAAACTGTAATTATTCCGACGGCGCGTTTTTCTTAGTACTACAATTGTATTGACTGCCTTTTGCCTCTTGACTCAATCTGTCTCTAGTAACACCTGTCTGCCTTTGCGTTGAGGGCTTTTCTAGATCTTATGTGTTGCGGCAACATTCGGCTTCGTATTCCCGAATGATGGCCGTCATAACACGTGGCCTCCCAATTAGGCAGGTATCGGTGTCGGCTGTACTTCCTCATTCTTCGACACTACCTGGCCTCGATGTGTCGAAATTGCGCTGGAAATGCCACAACTTTTCCCTGGCAGATATCTGCGGCTGCTGACGAGCGAGCAGTCGGATTAGGGCTGCCACCCGTGCCCGTGACGGCAACGGCCGTCGGTTCAACGGTTACTCGACGGCAACGGGCCGTCGAACAACGGCCCGTTGGGTGGCTTTGAGAGTTCCTCACGGGACGGCGCGGTCAACGGCACGGCCGTAACGGGTTTTTGACGGGCCCACGGGTTGAGAAAATATTGTTTGAGCTATTTTACGCACAGAAGTGACCTTTAGCATGTCCTAGAGTTTCCTTCTCGCAGCATACTGTTTTTGAACATGAGGGAACACACATATACCAATTGTTAAGCCAATGTTAGGCACCGAGAAAGCTTCTCAACTGAATCAGCGAGTATCAAATACCCAAAGAGTGTAAGGAAATTTTAATAGAAGAAGAGCTTTTGAGACAGATATTTATCTAAGGGGGGGAAAAACTCGCCGCCGACAGGTAGTTGAACTTAGGTTGGACATTGCCATCCACAGTTACGGCAATTGCCGTGATGGAACAAAGACTTTGTATTGTGAAGACTGGAGGGAAGAGAAGATATAAATAATGAAAGAGAGACATATTAGAACACACATATGTCCTTCCTGGACTAGAACTATTCCTGGAATAGTGTTTCTGCATGCAATAAAAATTAAGCCGTTGAACGGCCGTGACGGCCGTGTTTCAACGGGCCGTAGCACTGCAAACCCGTACCGCGACCGTGCCGTTGAGGTCCAGGGGAAACGGCTGACGGAACGGGCACGGCACCCGTTCGACAGGTGCCGTGGAACCGTCGCAACGGTCACGGGCGGCAGCCCTAAGTCGGATCAAGTCCTCACACCTCGCCAAATCACTTGTCTTGTAGTACATCAGTTTCTCTGCACATTGCCCAAATTGTCCTGGGTTCCCACCAACGAAGAAGAGAACTCACAGGATTTGCATATCTGGTATGCTGGCGACCAGCCGCACCTGAAGGCGGTCAGCGCGTATTTGACGGCACTTTTTACGTTCTTCGAGCGCGTTGCATCCGATACTATGCCCTCCCCCTCCATCTCACTTACACTACACACTGCCCCGAGTACTCCGCACATCGACACAGAGCTGCTGTTCAAACCGATATCAATTACAGAGCTCGAGACCCCGTCGGTGGACACCTCACTCCTTGGCCTACCATCCGGCGCATGCGTCATCTCTGCAAATTCGCACATCGGTTTTGGCCGCACGGCATCACAGGAAGAGATGCATGTCGGATGCACGCCGCAATCCCTCCCCGCGAAGCTCTTCATCCCGCCACTGAAGGATAACGAAGTCATGGTGCTCCGCGGGTGCGAGGCGGTCGTCGAGCTCGTCGGATATGGGCGGACTGCGGAATTGTCGGCCATTATTCCTGTTGGCAAAAAGCACAGTTGCAGCACCCGCACGATGCTGTTCATGGATGCTCTCGAGCTTGATGGCTACGATATGTCCGCGTCCACAGCTGATTTACTTCCGGGGAATGTGGATCGCGAACTCACCAAGGCATACACGGCGTTCGCGTCCTACCCGGGTTGTGCGCCGTACGAAACGGTTGTGACCAGCCACTGGGGATGCCGTGCGTTCGGAGGGAATCGCGAGATCAAGAGCATAATTCAGTGGAGTGCCGCTAGGATGGCTGGGGTGCATCTGAATTTCGTTTGCGACAAGGTATGATAGGAAGCCGCTCATTCCCCTCAGTTTGTTTCATCTGGTATCTAGAGCGATTCCTTTGCGTCTGACTTTCGAAGTTTCACTTCCCAAGCTCTGAGTAGACGGTGGACTGTATATCGTGTGATCGGAGTTCTACGAGGAATGCGTCCAACTGATGAGGGGAGACTGTCTGCGTTTCATACAGTGTGCTCTGTCTTGAATGGACAGTGACATTGCTTTTGCGGGCCAATCCTGTTAATGCACCATAAACCGAATTTATTTATCTTATCTCTCTTCTTGATCATACTACCCTGCTTGTGGGTGGTCTCTTGGATTTATGGAGTTGGCTATTAAGCACCTATCGCCCTTGTATTAGCACGTGCCTAAAACTCTCTTGCATCCAAACAACAATGACGAAAGACAGTCGTCCTTACAGTCGACGAGCGTGCATGGGCTGTTAGTTTGACGTTGTAATGTGTTATGATAAGATCTTGAACATCTATTGTGAGTTACAGGCCGGGCTAATCGAGCAAGGTTTGTGGGGCATCAGGCCCGCCACCAGCGTCGGCACGGCAGTCGCATATCGCCCTTTCCCTCCCAAGCTCCCACCGCAGCAGCCGCCCGCCCTCACCTCGCCTCCTCGCCTCCGCCCGCGCACCCGCCCACACCACCAGCAAGAGCCGGGCCAGCAGCAGCGTTGGAGCGATCCCCAACAGCATCAGCGCGATCGCATATCGCCCCCTCTCCATCGCACCAGCTACCCACCCTCGCCTCGCCTCCCGGCGCGCACCCGCCCACACCACTAGCAAGAGCCGGGCCAGCAGCAGGGTCGGCGCGACACACCGTCGGATTGTCTTCCCATATTGCCCCTACTTCCCCCAAGCGCGTCCTCCGCCGTACCACGATCCTCGAGGCACCCATCTTCGTCTCCGCCCGCGCACCCGGTCACTCGCGCATTGTCCTCGTGAGAACCGCTACCGTGTGTCGGGCAAGGCGCTAGCGGAGAACGAAACACCGGGTGCGTGTCAGCGTCGCTCGCGCGCCTCGGATGAGCCGCGATGTGTATGGGCTGCACCACATCGTCATTCGGCTCCGAGATTAAGCGTCGACGGGAGGGCTCTCAACGATATACGGTCTTCGTCAAGACGCTGCACTGATTGAGGAGTCAGGATGGCAGGCACAGCGTCGTCGTCGTTCTGAGTGCGGTGGAATACTACAATACGTCGGACGCAGGACGTGGAATGCTGCGCTCGGAGGAGTCATCTTGCGGCGCGCGCCACGTCTTGTAGACGCCGTACGGCGTCATCGAGATATGGGCGCCTCACTGCGGCGGTATGGGAGGGATAGTGCTGCGAGAAGTCGGGAGGCGCCGGTGCGGAAGTGCGAGGATGGGACGCTGTCATGTGGATGGGACTACGCAGATCCGCCCCCACAAACGCCAGCCGAGACGTGTACAAGCCGCTCCGCGTCGCCATCCACGCACGAGTTCAAGTGCCTAGGTGCGGCCTTGCGCGTTGACGTGGGGGGGGGATCTTGAAGAAGCCCGGCGTCGTCAAGACGCTGCTGAGGGGACGGATGGGACCGCACGTCGGCGTCATTCAGAGTGGAGAAGATCCAGGAGACGCAGTGCGTAGGCCACGCAGAGTGGGTCAGTTTAGAGTGGGTGCGCCGACGATGCGTCTTATACATCTTGTAGATGGCGCGGACGTCTGGAGGGGCGTGTGCTCCAATCTCCTCGGGGGGAAGTGGTACGCGAGGAAGGGGGGAGACAATGAGAGCAGTCCGGACAGGGCCTAAACGCTACGCTATCGTCGGGCAGTACACCATCGGTCCGTGTCGAGTGCGATGCGCCGTCTCCGTCCCGCCAGCTATCTGACGTGTGCAGCTGCTCCTCCAGAGTCGGAGACGTCTGCCAGAGATGAAGCTTGGTGCGAGGCGGTGGAATCGTGTCGTAAAGAGAACGCGCCGCGTTCGAGGGTCTTCGACTGGTACCCGTGTCGAGCGTGCCCCACCATCGCGAGGACGGGTATCGATGGCGTCGTCGGGAGGAGAGAGAATCCGCGATGTCGTGTACTCGAGGGCCGCCAGCGCAGATCATGACGGCGGGATAGATGAAGGCGGACGTCGCGTGTAAGGGAGGAGTAGATCCAATCTATGGTCGCGTCCGTTGTGACGGCGTTGTCTAATGGGGTCGAAAGTCAGCATTCGGCGGCGCATGAGGGGAGAAGGGAGGAAGATGAAGAACGGGTAGGAGTAACTCAACTCCAGGTTCCTCCCCAGCCGCGGTTTCGAGGTTCAAATATAGGGAGCGTGGTATTTGAGTCAAATTTGAGTTGATACAGTTGATACAGAAATGGGTGACCGGAAGATTCGGACCGATGTGACTGATGTGATTAGTGACAGAAAGTTGAGGTGAGCAAGTCGAGAGACAGCATTAGTCCCAATCGAGGGCCAGTTCGAATATTAATCAAGTACTAAGAAAGACATGGCCTCAATTCACGGATAATTCTAATGAGCAACCCGGTTTCCCAGAGAAACCCCGCCTATCGGGGAAATCTTCAAAACTTCTAATCGGAAACCCCTCCGAGATATCGGTATATCCCACGCCATGGCCATCTGTTATTCGACCCTGCTACTTACAGCGCGATGAAGAGATGAAGACATTATTCCAACTGGGGATGCTCTATTCCGTGAAGCCTCAAGAGCCACTGTTGTATTTTCTCTGCGGAATGGAATGACTTCTCACGGCATCGATGCATAGGTAACTCATATCTTCACAGCAGGTGTCCGAACCAGTGGCCGAGTTGAAGGAGAAATCGCATCAACAAGTTGATTCGTGGACTCAAGAAAACCAATTTTCAGCTGTTCAATTCAAGACCTCCAGTGGTTTTCGCAATTTGTTTCTGAGATTTAATTTCATGATATGTACCAATCAACGCAACATGGAAGGAAGCTGGCGCGAGCGAATCTTGGATCCACATGTCATTCCCAAAAGGGTTTCCCCCGTACCAAAAGCTTACCGAATGTACGAGATGTGGTGGCGGCTCCTCGGGCATTAATTCTGCGAGGCCGCGAGCCCAAGATCATGACGAGGACTCTTCTCAGCCGCACCTGCTCCGAAAAATCCCGCTGAGGTCGTCCATACAAATGTGCACACTGTCAAAAGGACGACCATAATCGTTCTTCCAAGAGTAGAACATCCAGTAGTGATGTATTTAGCTCTGAAAACAGTTGAACTCAGATATTTACGGCGGCAGGAACCGTGGGATATCTTCGGCACATGTCATTCCCACAAGGGTTTCCCCCTACCACCAGCTTACCGAACGTATGGGATGTGGTGGCGGATCCTCGGACATTAATTCTGCGCGGCCGCGAGCCCAAGATCATGACGAGGGCTCTTCTCAGCCGCACCTGCTCCAAATAAATCCCGCTCCGGTCGTCCATACAAGTGTGCATTGTGTCGAAAGGATGGCCATAACCATTCTAACTGTCCCCTCCAAGAGTAGAATATCCACTAGTGATGTATTTAGCTCTGAATACAGTTGAACTTGAATACTTACGACAGCAGGAACCGTGAGATACCTTCGGCAATCAATGATCTGAGTGACTGGAGGTATCATCCGGCGGCGGTTTCACGAGAAACCCGATTCCCCAATAACACGTCCGATTTTTCAGGGGTTTCTTTGAGAAGCCGGGTTTCTCGCTAGAATAACCCCCACTCTATTTTTCACACAGTAACGGCCATTGCGAGCCGTCGTGAAATTGACAGATCGCAGTCGCACCGGCGGAAGTCCGGCCAAGGGATGAAGGAGGCTGTTGCGGGACACAGGTTTCTTGACAGTGATTGACTAGGGAAGTAGATACGAATGCGCCAGTGTTACAGCTAAGTCAAAAACGATAAACAGTTTCGATTTTTTTTGGAGCAGAGTTCGGGCCGAACACAGCCCGACCAAGTGAATCTTAAATTAGCACACCACATAACTAAGTTTATCCATCCTCCTTCTCCTCCACAAAATAAACTTTATGACGACTGGGCATGGTTGTAGTACGTTGGAGCGAATGACGCAGGCAACCCGGCTATTTTAATATTTATTTGGTTGGGCTGTGCTCGGCCCGAACTTTGCTCCAAAATCGAAACTGTCTATCGTTTTTGACTTAGCTGTAATTTAAATTGAAACCTAACTGCCCGCTGATTGGTAATGACACGGCGTTGCAATAACATTGATCATGAGTTCAAATTTCTACGGCCCCAAATCTCCACAAATCGTGTTGAATTCGAGCATCCAATGTCATTTAACCTCGTCTAATTACGGAACACGGAGGATGTGGGAGCAAAGCAATCCTGTAACGCCGACTTTCCTTCCACGGCGTCCCCTTCCCGAGAAGTGTGGAGCATTAATCATTTAATCTTCGGCTGCACTGCATCTGCATTTTATATTATTTTCCCGAAGATGGTATAAAAGGAGAGACGAGACTCACCCGAAATAGCAACCCAACATCCGGTTTTACATTCCTTAAAAATGTTCTTCAACTTCAAGTCTCTTGTCGCAGCCTCCATCATGTTCGCATCGGCTGCCTTTGCGCAGAGCAGCGTCGTCATTGGTGCCCCTGCCAACGGTTCAACTGTGACCGCTGGGTCTAACATCACGGTCCAACTGAAGCATCACGTAGGTGGTGGTGTTTAACCGTACAGCTCATAGCTCATCGAGTGTTTAAATTCAATCGCAGCGTTCCCTCTCCAGTTTCGTTGAAGTTGCTGTCGTCATTCAAGCCGCCCGCCAAGTATTGTATAATGGTCCATACAACCCTGAAGAGCACGATGGCGGTGACCCTGGGATCAACCTGCCCTACCAGAACTTCACCATCGCGATTCCCGATAACGTTCCCAGTGGTGCGGTGGATTTCCACATTGACCATTTTTATTTGCTCGGGGTACGTCTGACTTTATTTAATAAAATTGTTTAGTTGCACTGATCGGCTTTTGTAAGGCTATCCTGGATCCGCAAATCGAGCAACTTGACCTCACTCTCAACGTCCAGTAATCGAGAACCTAGATCAGGTCTTGTAGTAGAATTCTTGGAGAATCATTATAAATGACTTTCTGTCCGGCGAATCCCTGGCCGAATTCGCTTGTAGTAAAGCCGCTGCTGCACACAGCAGACCTCGTGCTTGTATCTACAGAACAAAGGAGTGACAATCGGAATTACTGTCACTCAATTATGATGCAGCAAATGAACTCTGAGTATCGATTTGTGTGACTACAAGAAATGTTGCCCCGTCGCTTTCGCTAAGGTGGGCCCGGAAGGTGGGCTCTAAACAGACAAGTTGGCAAGCTTATGTGATATTAGACCTCCGTGATAAGTCTTAAAGTGCGGAGGGCAAATGATAATTCCCCCACGAATACTTCCCACGTAAGCATGATTAGGGTGTCAATAGCGAGGCCCTGACACAACCCTGACAACTTCTATTGGACGCCAGAAGAATTTTGCCGCAGTTCTGTGCTACAAGAGCCAGCGGTATGAGCTAGGAGCCCTGTTTTCCGAAGCAAAATGTCATCTATGTAGCAGATTCCAGTATCTCAACACCTTCCTGGGTTAGAGAAATAAGAAATCACTCTGAAATTCCTGTACCGTCAACTACAGGGCCAAACAAGTTGGGTCTCAATTTTTTTTTCCCGGCCTCGCAGCTCCTCGCGGGCGGACTGACTAACCGGCCTTTGGTAGCCCGATGTCGGTGCCCCCTGAGGAAAGGGCCTGACTATATTTTTTTTTGCGAACCATAAGAGACTCCGCCCATAAAATCAACAAGGAGTATTGAGGGGTCACGTAGACATGAGATATAAAATTTGTATAGCAAAATAACCCGCCGCAGTTCTAATTTCAAGACCTGGCTTGCGTGGGAACTGGATATTGGATATCCGTGGATGCCGTCATGGATGATGGATGATCCATGGATCGTCCAAGTCAAGCCCTATTCAGAATCAGAATCAACGGGGTAAACGAGGCTTATCGAAAGCGATACATCGTCTCAAATTGTGAGCCACATTGGGCACCACCACCGCCCACGGCTCCCGATGCTAGATTTATGGGGCAGAGGACCAAGTTCCTTCCACTGCTATTCCTCCTCTCGAGAGGATCTGCGTCCCGCATTCCCCGATCCGTACTCCGTGTTATGGCCGTACCGCGCACTGATCCCGCGCGCCCTCCAGTACCCAAAGCGGTGTATCACACAATATATCCAGCACCGTTCACGGAAACATGACACAGATGATTACATTATACGGGGAATCTGGTATGTGTTGAATGGCTCAATTGGTTTCTTCCTAATTTCTTGCATCTGAAGGAATCGACATCCTCTACCGCCATGTGGTCACTTCCGCCCTGCATAATTCGGGGGAAAGATTCGATGAGCCTGCCTGTCATCCCGGGACGCGCAGCGCAATACTGAGCGAACTGCTCGATTGGTCGCTCGATGTTTCCCCAGAGGGTGCCCCCCTGCTTTGGCTCTACGGATCCGCGGGAGCCGGAAATCTGCGATTGCACAGGAATTTGCTGGGCAGTGCCACAGGGATGGCCGACTCGGTGGATCCTTTTTCTTCCAGCGTGGACACGCACAGCGGGGAACCTGGCACGGCCTGTTCGCAACCCTAGCATATCAGCTTGCCATGTTTTCGGCAGAGCTCCGTGCTATGATACAACAAATAATGGAGATCAATAAGCTTCTGGTCGGGCGAGCACTCTCGGAACAGTTCAACTGGCTGTTCATCGCTGCGTTGAAACAGACCCCTTCGCTCCACCCGCCTCCCGTAATTCTGATCGACGGCTTGGACGAGCACCAGAACCACCGCATTCAGGCACAAATACTTCAACTCCTCATTGGAGCAATCCAGGAGCAACCACTACCCGTTCGCCTCCTTATTGTCAGCCGCCCCGAGCCGCATCTGCGGGATATTTTGGCCAACACGCTCGATATAGCAGGCATCTAGCGGTCTCTGCAGATAAGTCGGCATACAAAGACATCAGAAGGTACCTTTGCGACGAATTCACCCGTATTCGGTCGGAGCATTCCTGTTCGGGGATGATTCGGGAAGAACCGTGGCCTCCTCAGGATGCACCCGATTATTTGGTCAGACAACCATCAGGGATATTCATCTATGCGAAGACCGTAATACGCTTCGTTGATGATGAATATTTCCATCCAAATGATCGTCTGGGATGTGTTCTACGACTTGACCCGCAGAGCACGGCTCCTCTGGATGACTTGTATACTGAGATTCTATCATCTATTTCACACCACCCGATCTTACTCCTTGTCCTGCATGCGAGAACATATCTGAATGAGAAAGTTCACCGCGGTGAACGGTTCACCGGTGAACTGGTGAACTCACCGGTGAACTGCTGACGTCAGCGTTGGCCATGTTTGGCTGGCGCAAGTCCACGGCCAAAGACGACCATTGCCTTCTCCCTCCACCAGCGCCGCCTTGTTTAGACGTCCCCGCCCTGTCCAGAACGTCCTGCGCCTGTTGAAACCAGCGTATCCGATGCAAATGACCTTTACCTCCTGGCTTTTGCCAGTGTCTCAGCTGAATCCTGCCCCAAAACGGCGACAAAGCTCCGCCCCAACTTCAATTTGAGACGACAACGTTGCGCTGCCTTCGGGCGACGCAGACCTGGCATGTCACAGCTGGGGCATGGTTAGGAGGAGATCCCTGGGCTCGGCGCACAGGGTGCGCCCACACGGCGGCGCTCGTGCTCCGCGGTCGCACCGGATGACAAGCGCCGAAGCCGCCTCCGAGTCCGCCGCGTGCGCCACTTGCTGGAGCACGCCGCGCGCATGTGGCACCGTGCTGCGGGACTGCGCATCGACGAGACGATGTCGGGGGTCCCGCCCGCCCGATAGTTATGTGGCAGCTCCACACATGTATTATGCTAGTCAATGAATTTGTCTTTCCAAAATCCCGCCCATTGTACAGACTCGAGAACACCGGGTGCAGTCGCGCACCTCAGGGCGGACACTGTTAGTCAGCAGTTCACCAAGTGAGCTCACCAGTTCACCAGTTCACCGAGTTTACCGCTTTTGGTGAACTTCCTGGCTCAAGGATTTTCTGCTGCATGCAGGACTTAGATTTTCTCCAGGACTTGGACTCGATCCAGAGGAGATTGATCTATTCCTGGACCTCTTGCCCGGGAAATCGCGTCTTTGCTTCCCCGGGTTGCACTCAGTTCTGAAGATACCACCTCCCTGGACATTGTTTCGGAACCCTGTGGATGTTCTTCATGCATCCCTGCGAGATTACTTCTATGACCTCGGCCGATCAGGTGTATGGTGTCTGTCCATTCCTTCATTTCACGAGTTATATGCCCGCCACATGAAAGTATATTGCCGGACACCGGTGGACATCAGTAGCCACCGGTGAGTGCTGGTATATACCATCAGACATCGTTTATCCGCCATCTCTGGTGTTAGCCGAACCCTGCCAGCGATCAACAGCAAACCAACCATTGCATCCACCACTGGACACCACCGATGTCCACTGTAATTGGGAATGTTTTGAGTAATTGACTTATGCATTCAAATGAGTAGAATAATATTGGGTGTACACATCTTCCTTCTGCAACTCCAGCGAAGACCAATGAAAGTCAGCGGATTCCATGGACTTCAGTGCAGATATCCACCAGAGTTTGATGGAGTCCCATGACACCAATGATTCCGGTGTACATTGTAGTGTTCTGGAGTTGTTTTAACATCCATCCACTTCCATTGGCCATTAAATAAATAATCCCTGCGGCACACCTTCACATTTATGGAGTCTAATAGTGCTAGATATCCATCATGAGGTATAAACATTCATACCGGACCGTAATCTTCACCGAAGTTCAGCGGAGGAAATATTTATTCACTGGTTTTCACTGGAAATTGAGCGGAACCAGTGGAGACACAATGGAGTAAAACGGATTTTGTATCACCGGTGGTTTTTGTTGGACATTACTGGAGATTGTGGTGACGATGTAAAATATCTGAACCCATTGGATTCCACTGGAGATCAATGGAGAACAAATTTTTCGAAGTCTGGATCCAACAAGACCCGGTGAAGTTCACCGGCATCCATCGGTGGTGGCCGGTGTTGCCAGCTCCGCGTATATTACTGCATTTGACTCGGTGTTAGCTCACCAGGCGCTTCGGATTTTGGCTTCGCCGTTCAACGAGCATGCTTCTGAACATCAAAGAGGGCTTCACACTGCCAAATGCAAGATTTCAGGAGTCCTGAAAATGTAACCTAATTTTATATTTTCAGAAACAACATTAAGTACACCCTAAGACGTACCTTAAATTTTTTTTTTCAGGATGTCTGAAATTGAAGCTGAATACACTAGATTAAGTTACAACTTTGGGAGGTCTGAATCTTCAAATTTAAGTAGCAATTTCTCAACCACTGAATTTGCACCTTAAATTATAAGTTTCAGTTGTAAATTCATCATGTCTGAAATTATTAATTTAAGTACACCCGAAACCAACACTGAAACTACCAGTTTCACTTACCGGTAAGCCGTTCCCGAAACTACCAGTTTCAGGAGTGCCGAAACCGGTCCCGAAAACAATAACTTCGGCCCGCGTTTTGATCCGCCCGAAACAATAAGATTCGGGCGCAGTTTCGGCCGATCCCGAAGCTGCGCCTGAAACGGTAAAATTCAGTATGCCTTAAATTCATCTGCAGATGAGCGGCAGATGATCTACAGCTCATCTGCAGATCATCTGTAGGCATTATCCTTTAGCTGAGAATATTCAAAAACTACTCTGCAGTATGAAAATAATTTGATATCTACAACACGGCAGCTCTTAGGTCCCAATCTCTGGAGGCATTGTGGGGGGGAGGGAGGTTGGCGACGACGTTCAAGAACCAGATGCTGAGTTGGCGGGAAAATATGTACAAACACTTATTGTTGTTATTGTCTCGTCAAAAGTACAATGTACAATCCTTGAGGCATATATTACAAAATAGAAGCGGCTGGGCGGTAGGCGGTAGGTGTTAGAATTCGAGTTGGCACAACTTAGTGCCGTACTATACACGAAGCTCCTGATGTGAGCGTCAGGGTTACAGTTGAAGTCTAAGAAAGAGGTAGAGTGCTTACGCGAGAAGTCTACGGTACGAAACCGAGCTGGCGTGAAGCGCGGGATGAAAAGCAAACAGGAGCAAAAGGCATAGGTGGTAGAATAGGCGGTTGCCACTGATAGGGCCCAAATCTTCGGTGTAAAATGCCGCACAAAAAAAATATGATCAGACAAGATGCCTCCAGACCATTCATCCGAGGTCCCGCGTGACCGCGAAAAATACTTGGATTCAGACGAAGGCCCGTTGTTGTTGTTGCTTGAGGCGACGACTGATAGCTGTGTGCGAGGTAGGGCTTGTGATGATGAAGTGGGTGCCGAGGACGGCGCCCGTGGGGAAGCGCAGGCCCGGCGGGAAGGTCGTGCCAAACATGGCGGCCGAGCGGTCCTCGATGGTGAAGCCCGTGTCGGGGAGCAGAGAGAAGGGCTCTAGTTCGCGTTTGACGTCGGTGAACTGGTGGAACTAAGTAGGAGCAATTAAAAAAAAGGAAATACGTACGTTGTAGTTGCTGTAGAGATAAATGTCGCTGAGGTGGTCGTCGTTCGGCGGGGCGGAGTAGGGGAGGTGCGACATCGATTCCGACGGCGTAAAGTCGTCGAGGGAGCGCGCCTAGGCCCCGCCTTGTTGGAAGCGTGTCCTAGAGCAGCCCATACCGGACTGGATGCGCGAGGCGTGCATCTCCTCCTTGGGGAAACGGACAACTTGGCTTGAGGACACGGCGACGCTGCGGTACGAGCCGCAGTGACACGGATAGTCGCGCTCCTCGGACCAGGTTTTTGCGAGCAGGTCATAGACGCAGACGTCGTCGAGCCAGGTGCTGTAAAAGTCCTGTCCGCCGATGATGAAGAGGCGGTCGCCGGTGACGGAGGAGAGCTAGGCGTAGCGCGCGCGGGGGAGGGGGAGGGGATCTTCAGGGCAAGTGCCTCGCGAGCGGATAGATCTCCGCCTTTTCGGGGTAGTAACGCGAGGAGACAGCGCAAACTAAAGCTCAAGGAGTAAGAAACGGAGAATGCAGTAAATACGAACGGATACAGGAACGTGGATTCCGGTGTGTGCAGCACTGGGCCAAGCAGTCCGATAAATGGCTGTGGAAATTATACAAACCGACGCCTGATAAGTACTTAAAATGGAGACTGACATTAACACGAGTATAGAATCTGCATTTGAGATCAACAACCAAGGAGAAACGAGCGAGTGAACCCACATCTCGAACAACTTCTCCGCGACAACGAGCCCGGGTATGAGGATGTCTGGCGGACTGTGCTGCTCGATCAGCTGCGCCCGCATCCCCAGGTCGGCCGCCGGCCCTGGCATGAAATATGCTGCGTTGGCCACACCCTATCCCTGCATCAGCACACATGCCGCGAGAACGAGAGTGGATGCAAGACGCACCACATTATCATCGTTCAGCTCCTCACCAAGCTCCCCCAATACGCCTTTCCCGCCCTTGCCATTTCTCAAGCTCAAATCCGCAATCATCCCCAGTGGCCCGGTCGCGCCCGGCAGCGCGCTCTACTGCTCCACGTCGTCTCCCTGGTGTCGCTCTCGCTGCCGAGGTTCGAGTCCCCCTTTGGCGGCACACAACTGCCGGTAGTATTGGAGTCCTGCTTGAAGACCGTCCCCTCCGCGTCGACGGCACAGGTGGGCACGCTCATCTGCAGCCGGTCGAGCCATGAGAGGATGTTGTTGCTCGTCCGTCCGAGGGGGAGGTCGCTATCCGGTAGGACGCGATCAAGAGTGGTGTGGCGCTGTAAAGATGTGTAGCTGCGAAGACGGTGGTGAGCATTACTGATAACAGAGAATAACGAAGATGAGGCAGAGGATAGGCTAAACCCACCTGCTTGGACAACGACTCGATGACCGCGTCCTTCTGCCATATCTGTGCGAGATACTCGCGCTTGCTAGATGAAGACACGAACGGTAAGTCCGATGATGACGACACCGTAGAGGAAGGGGGAGATAATCCATAGAAGGCACGAGAACGCGAACGAGCACCACCCACTGACGACGACGACGAAGAGGAATGGGACGAAGACGAAGAGGGACGACGCATCATGACGATCGAAGGAACGAAGCAATGCACCACCCGCCGTCTCCTCCCCCCATCTTATCATATAGAGCCTCAGACGTCCAGCCCAGAAAGCCCACCGCCGGTGTATCGAGCGCATGCCTGACGCGCAACAGCCCAAGGTACATGACTGTGTCAAAACCACGGAGAAAGTGAGCCCTCCCCCCGCTCGTGGTTGGCTGGCGGGGCTCAAAAACTAAAAGGAGATAGAAGAGAACTCTACGGCGGCAGATTTCTTGGACAAATCCCTGAAGGAAGGAAGAAGGAAGGAGCGGGTGCAGCAGTTGCCCACCCAGCCCAAACCGCCTGTCAGCTGAGTGGCGCGGACAAAAAGAAAAAGAAAGAAAGGAAGAGGGAAAAGACAAAGAGGAAAGAAGATATTCATCGCGCAGGCAGGTACGTCACGATGCCGAGGGAAGCACGTGGAGGCCGGAAAAGGAACAAAAAAAACATGAAATAAAGAGGAGAGTAAGAAAGGTCGCATCCCCCAAGACAATCGAAAGAAGCCAAGAGCGGAATAATGCGGAGCAAAGGTATGGAATTACAGAAAGAGACTCGGCACGACAATAGTAAAAAAAATCTCCAATGAAAGTGAGAAACAAGCCAAAGATTTCGAGAAAAAGGGCATGAAATGAACTCACCAGCCCCCAGCGTAGCAGTATTCATTCGAACAGGGCTTTGAACCGGCGGCACAGCGCGGAGACCGTGCGGAGAGTGTCTTTGTTGAAATAAAGATTGCTGGATTAGCGACGAAGCAAAGACGGCGAGGGAGAATGAACTCAGGAATATTCCTAAGGAAAAGGGAGGCACAATCGATGTGGGGAGATGAATTGAATTTTAAGAACACGAGACTCGGAAACCCACCTCAGACCTTGCACTGAGGATCTCCCTCCTCAACCGCTTGATGTCATTATATTGTACGGTCGTGTGGTAGTCTAGTCGCGAAGCCGAAAGCAGACGCAGTGTCGGGTGGGCGGTCCGTCACGGTCGGCGCGGTACACTGGCACAGGGAGAAATCAGAATAAGGCGATAGTCGGCCTAGAAGTAGTTATCACACAGGCAATAGTTGATGGGGGCACAGGATGGAAGTAGCAGTAGATAGATCAATAGGCCGGTAAAATGAAACCTGCGGCGCGTAAAGCTCAAGTCTGTATGTTTGCAGTGCCAGTAGGGCCTGGGTAAAGAAAAGGGTACGTCGTGAGATCTGCAAATGAAATAATAAGCTCAGCGCACAACAGAACACAACGCTCACCGCACAGGGAGGGGCAGCTGCAGACAGGACGTAGTCCTGGCTGAAGTGGAAGAGGTGCAATTGATGAGTCAGCACAAAGGAGATAGATTGCCGATCAGATCATCCGTTATTAGTGGCGGTGCTCCTCTTTTATTCTCACCTTCCTCAAGATGTGTGCTTAAGCTTTAAAGATTAGTCTCTCTTGACAGATGTTTCAGTATTTCTACCTCATTTACTTGAAGATCACCGATGTGTCCGAATGGGTTTCGATAACCTTCAAATAACCATAGGAACTCGCGACTCGCTAGGGCCCATACTGCTCGACCTGGTCCTGGCTTGCACCGAAGCCGAGATGCATCTGTCGCCAACTATGCCGTACTTTCAGACCAGAACATTTTCAATATTCAGTTACATTTCAGCATGTCCCTGAGTGCGCGGACATGATTCATTCAGTGGGAGGAACGGGTTCGACTGGCCCGGACCCGTTGGCTGTTCTCAATTGACCTATGACCCATTGTCTGGGGCAGAAATATCTATTGCAACTCGACTAATATGTAGCATCTGGCCTTGCTCTCAGACCGCCACTGCGAGACTTTTTTTTTGCAAGTTTTGGACGGGTTTTGGTTGATCTACCCTTACGGTTTCCACCAGCCTAATCACTGCTTATCCTTCCTTATCTTGATAGTTGATGATCCTTCTACACTGTACAGATCACCGGTAATCTGTTGCACTCTGAGCGTCTCGCAAATTTTTAGAACGAGCTGGGCCGACCTCTCGAGCAGGTTGATAGGTTCATCCTTCCCTTTGTACTCGTATATATATTGTTACACCCTTTCAAGTGCGTCAATGGGCCTCTGGATTCTCGTGCCTCCGAGTGTAAGTCGTTTTATTATCATTTTAGTTTAGCTACTTATCACCTTGTATACAGGCAAATGCAATTTTTGTCCGTTGAGTTCATTCTTGCGCGTGAAATAGACTGATGCCATCACCTCAACTTTCTTTCTCCGGCGAGTTTAACTCGCTTCTCTCTTTTTCTGCTTATCGATTCTGTTTAGGAGACCCATCGATTCAAGTCCGCGACGAGACACCGCGACGCACCACACCTTCGAAAAACCGAGGAGGGAGATTTTTTGTGGTTCTCCTTGCTGCTTTCTATGACCTTGGTGTGATCACTTTCTGCGCTTTTCGTTATCCCTCCTCCATTTTTCTTTGCTACTTCGCTCTGCTTCTTCTTTCAACTTACATCTACTTCTATTCCATTCTTTTACTAACACCCACCTTCACCACGCCTCCTTCCAGGAGTTGTGCGACGCTGAGCGTAGGTGAGTTCTTCTTGGTCCTCCAAGTTTTCCCGATTCGGTTTCACTTTGTTTTCATTATCCGCGTGGTTTCTAGCCCTTCTCCCCCTTTTTTCACATATTTATTGTTGCGAGTACACCTTTTCTACTATTCTGCTCTTCTATTTATTATTGTGTTGCTGTCTTCTATTTATGGAATTTACTGACCAGCATTTTTCATGACCTCCTTATCTCTAATCTCAGACTCGTAACCCTCTCCTGCATCCAACTCGGCTTTCCATACAAGCAGGGTCATCACCGACCATCTACCGCTTAGGTTCCTGCTTCATCTAGACACCTCCAGGTTTTGTTTCTTGTTGCTGTGTCCTAAATGAGTTGTGAATTCTGTACTTCGGTTCGGAGACAAAATACTGCGGAGCCGCCAAGTTGCGACATATGATGAACCTAGCAGCAGTACCTACCGCCTACCGCTTACATCTCAGCAGTAATATACTTACGTCTCAATTTCTTGTCTCTTGTCGTCGGTCACTGATAATTTGCAGCGGTTTACCTTTCACTCACAACAGCTGCGCTGATAAAAAAATCGGCCAGGAATCAGTCTATGCCACTGAACTTTATTACCGGCCCAACTACTTTCCGGTTGACTCGGAGTTCACACCACGGGCAAAGCCCGCCACATGTGGGTTTAACATACGAGCACAGCGTGTACTACTCAAAGCTGGGATTAAGCCTGCAAAAGGGCAGAATGACCGCATGCGTACCACATGCTGTGCTCGCATTTGAAAAGCACACGCGCTGGGCTTTGCCCGTGGTGTCAGAGGAATAATAGAACAATAAAGAACATACATAATCATCAGCGGAGGAAAAACAGCGACATCCACGTGTGTCACAAGTGAGCATGGTAAAATTTACTGCGTTCAACCAAAAGTGATGCAGTGGATGTGGGAGTGAGGAAATATTGCTCAGGATGCGAGCTGCAACCTTTTCCATGTACAACCTCTTGACCCTCATCAGTCTTATCGTTTTTATTGTGCTCTTACGTCAGAATAAGTGATATGTAAATTAGCTGCGACGGCTGTGATTAACCTAGGTTGCGCTCCACTACTACTCATCCTCGGGCCGGCTGGCAAGCACATGCACAAAAAGCAGGAAACATGGGAACAAAAGAAAAAAGAATATGCAGCCTAAAATTCTGCCCACAGGATGCAAGAATGAGCAGGGGATAAGGAACACCGCGAAAGCAAGAACCACAGTGGATCAGAGCTCCCGGATAGTGGTTGAAAAAACAAACCATCGAGGCAAGACAATAAATTAACACGCAAGTATATTAGGTACTACTGCTCAGAGGTAAGCGGTAAGTGGCTGCTTGATACAAGATTTGTCATTTGTCGCATTGACGGCTTCATACTACGGACGAGTATGCACAAACGGTTTATTAATTTACTTGTCCCGATTGACGTTTTTACTCCCAACAAAATCGAAATCTGGAGGTAACTGGATGGAAGCAGGAAGTTAGATAATGAAAGAGTTGGTGGTTACGGCTGCGGATAGTGCTTGATGGGACACAGAGCCACGGTGCAGACACAGGGCTCATACAAGACAACGCAAAGACACTGGGAAAATCCGATCATTAGCATTTTAGCAGTGAAATACCGGCTGTTTGAAGATCACCACCTACCGCCTACCGCCTACTGCCTATGCCTATTCCTGCAGTGTAGCTCGATTTTTGGACCGGGATCCCGCTTTTTCCGCATTCTTCATCCGTGGTTTGGGTTTGATCTGCTTCGATTATGTTACCTCTTTAGATTTGGAACAATAGCGCAACATCCGCACCGATCCTTCAGCAGCTCTTGATCATGTATGATTTAGGACGATATCTTCTTTTAGACCCCCGAAGTCAGCTCAGAGGTCCGAAGAATTGCCGAAGAACAATAAGAAGTTGAATAATATGTATGTTTTGCTACATCCTGCAGCCTCGGTCCGTTAATTGAAAGCAATTGAAAAAATTAGCTATTTGATAGATAATAATACTTACTTCATATTCCGTAGACGCACCCATAGGTGGCACTACCGCCCAGATGTATCTTTCCTTACCTCATAAAGCCTAATGGTATGCATGATTAACCGAGGAGCTTAGCATGATCAAGTAAAGAGAAAGAATATTCTCAGTTCGCCGGCGAGAAGCTGATGGATCAGCCGAAAAAGTGCGAACGAATCTCCGATCAGCGGTGGTGCCGCTTATTGGGCGCCTCAAGTTTGCCTTTGGGGAAGTTGTATGAAAGTCCTGTGGATAACGAGGCTCCTGCGTGAGGTAGATGCCCCCAGTAAATCATGAATGTATCGTGCAGGTCGCGAGAGTCATAAGACAGGCTATCGGTGGCGGTGCTTAGGCGGCAGTGCCGCTGATCGGCAATTCGGTAGCTTTTCGGCCGATTCACCCCACTTCATTTTTTGCTATATTATTAGTTACAACTAAACGAAACAAGAATAGAGAAAGGGAAAATTCCCGAACCGGACTCGCGCTCCACCAAAAAATCGGAGTCAAGCCTTTTTGGAGTCCCGGCGCGAGATTTTCAATTTTGGCTCCTTCCCAACTCCTCCCGGACTTTTCTTGAAAATCATTTGTGTCTATCAGATATGATTCAGATATAATCACTGCAATGTATGTAGCACGCACACCGGCTGTTTCCTGATGGAACCACGTCGGAATATACCTACCTGTCATCTTGCCTCTAATTATTACAAAGTTGTGAACGAAGAAGGATAAAATCGGACGGAATCTGCTAAATTTCCATATTCAAACTTGAAATTCGAAGCCGCGTCAACAGTGATAGTGATATCTATTATCTGTTCCTTTGGATGAAATGCGAAATGGAGCCCGGGAGAAGATGAGTCACAAAATATTTTCTGACTCAGGAATAGAGTCCGAGAAAAACATTGTCGAGGTTGTGGGGATCCGCGGAACGACCATCAATCTTGAGCATTTGGGAGGCAGAAATTACTGACCAGCTTTCTTTGGCCTCTCTCATTCGCTTGCCCTGTCCTATGCTAGACCGCATCATCTCACCGAATTCACAGCAGTGCCTACCGGCTACCGCCGACTTCTCAGCGGCACTAGTAATATACTAGTTCTTACTCACGTCACGGCCTGGCATAATTTTGCGGCGGTTCACTTTCAATCACTACTAACCGCGAGCTCTGATCCACAGTTCTTACCCTAATAATACAACTATGGTGAGCTGTAATTTCCGGTCTGCTCGGAGTTCAGAGGAATAATAAGGACAATAAGGAACGTGTTTTCGCATGTTGCAGATCATCGTTGTGCTTCTCCATGCCATTTCTAGGGATAAACAATAGGAGTAGCTTACTCCGCAACTGTTTGAATTGGAAACTTCTAGGTAGGAACCTGACTGAAAGAGCAAACTACCGCACCGGGAGAAAAAACAATAATAGGTAGGCGGTAGGCGGTAGAGATATGTGCACTATTTTACCTATCAATCTGTATAGCCCTGGGCTGAGGTGTCTGAGATAATACAACTCACCAAATATAGTAGCCGAAAGATAAACCGAAATTTGGGGGAGACTGGTGGGGAATAACTCGGGGAAACTCGCACGTCGGCGGCACCAATACCGGTCTTGGTCAAAGTCGGGTGTGGAGACAGCAGAAATCGGAAAATACCGAAACCCGGATGAACACGAAATATAACATAATATGAGCGCTCACCACTCAAATGCAAGCAGAACTTCAAAGTACGGCTGGCCTGGGAGGCGTAGCATCAGTCATTCATCCATGAGCATAAGCGGTAGGCTGTAGCAGCTGATCGAACTGCATCTTCTGTGGAACAAGACGGCACAGAATAAAATAAAATGAGCTTAAACAACAGAGAGAGGGACATGCAAAAACAAAAACGAAGTCAATGTGAAGGCAGCTGGTCCCTGGTATTTGTAGATCCAGAAACGCGTAGAAGGAATAAAACCAGATTTACCAGTGCAGATTTCCACTCATCGTCAACTCAGTTTCTGACTCTCGCGCTACTCGGTGTTATGTATTTTTATTTGCGCTCTCTGTAGATGCAGGTTGGTGGTAAGATGTTCTAGGTTCACAGGCTATCGGACCGATCACCGATCAATCGCTTCAACTTTGCCCCTAATCGGTATTGTACCACTCAAAACGAAGGGTCAAGGTGAATGGTGGAAATATGAATTAATATTTCGTGGACATAACTACCTACACCTCAACGGCAAAATAGCAGCTACAATCCTGGGGAGATTTTATCTGGGTTCCCAAGAGACTGCCTTATTGTTCTCATTTTCCGGTCTGCTCGGATTATTTCAATTGTCCTCTCAACTCCGACCCGAACGAGAAGGCCAGCAAAGAGGTAGGACAGAGTGCTTTATGACTAAACTCATGCATATTAAAAGAGTAAAGTACTATTGCCTACTAGTGCGTACTGAGACCTAGGCGGTAGGCAGGGTTAGTATGCGCAAACATTCGAGTATTTTTTCTTATCCACGCGAGATGCAGAAGCTGTGGTGGGTATTCCTGAATGCCAAAGACGATGCACAGAAGAAATTCTTTAAATAATAAAATTACCCAGTCAATTTGAATCGAAGTGAGAAGAACGAGAGCCAAGGAGCCGGCGGCCCGTGGAACGAACTACCACGTGCACAAACATAGAGCGACCCGCAGCACTGGAAGTTGCTAACCCGAAAGGTAGAGGTGTCTTACAAAAGAGGCAGAGTCGACGAACAGCAGGGAAAGGATACCGAAAACGCAGAGACGTCGTCAGCTGTTCACCGTCATCTGCGGCGTGAAAATAAATTCACATCTACAACATAGCAGCTCTTAGCTTCCAGTCCTTGAAGACATACTGGCATGAACACAGTGGGGTAGGCCGCGACGCTGAGGACCCACTGTCACAGTAGCAAAACAGGTGCAAACCCTTATTGTTCTTTATTGTCTCACCAACTCCGAGAAGACCGGAAAATACACTGTTCGGTGTCATAATTGGGTATTGAGATGCTCAGTACAGAATCAAAGCGTCTGCCGGAGCGCAGCGACACTACCGACCCTGCAAGCAGCGTCTGGTGAGTTTTAGTTTCCCACTATCGGCTAAGGACAAAAAAAAAGAGACTAAAAAAGAACATCAGCCATAAACAAAAATAGAAAGAAAAACTTGCCTGCAGCTGCCTGTGTGGGAACACCACAAGGAGCCAGTTGAAGCGATTGATCGGTGATCGGTCCGATAGCCTGTGAACTTAACATCGTCGAGAACATCTTACCACCAACCTGCATCAACAGAGAGCGCAAATAAAATACATAACACCGAGTAGCGCGAGAGTCAGAAACTGAGTTGACGATGAGTGGAAATCTGCAGTTGCGGAGTAAGCTACTCCTATTGTTTATCCCTAGAAATGGCATGGAGAAAGAAGCACAACGATGATCTGCAGCATGTGAAAATACGTTCCTTATTGTCCTCATTGTTCCTCTGAACTCCGAGCAGACCGGAAATTACAGCTCACCATAATTGTATTATTAGGGTAAGAACTGTGGATCAGAGCTCGCGGTTAGTAGTGATTGAAAGTAAACCGCTGAAAAATTACGCCAGGCCGTGAGTAAGAACTAGTATATTACTAATGCTGCTGAGAAGTCGGCGGTAGGCGGTAGGCACTGCTGT
Source organism: Mycena rebaudengoi (assembly GCA_029282285.1). Lineage (NCBI taxonomy): Eukaryota > Fungi > Basidiomycota > Agaricomycetes > Agaricales > Mycenaceae > Mycena > Mycena rebaudengoi. The sequence goes on along the minus strand of JARJCX010000295.1, from coordinate 120,464 downwards.
GAATTCGGTGAGATGATGCGGTCTAGCACAGGACAGGGCAAGCGAACGAGAGAGGCCAAAGAAAGCTGGTCAGTAATTTCTGCCTCCCAAATGCTCAAGATTGATGGTCGTTCCGCGGATCCCCACAACCTTGACAATATTTTTCTCGGACTCTATTCCTGAGTCAGAAAATATTTTGTGACTCGTCTTCTCCCAGGCTCCATTTCGCATTTCATCCAAAGGAACAGATAATAGATATCACTGTCACTGTTGACACGGCTTCGAACTTCAAGTTTGAATATGGAAATTTAGCAGATTCCGTCCGATTTTATCCTTCTTCGTTCACAACTTTGTAATAATCAGAGGCAAGATGACAGGTAGGTATATTCCGACGTGGTTCCATCAGGAAACTGCCGATGTACGTGCTACATACATTGTAGTGATCATATCCGAATCATATCCGATAGACACAAATGATTTTCAAGAAAAGTCCGGGAGGAGTTGGGAAGGAGCCAAAATTGAAAATCTCGCGCCGGGACTCCAAAAAGGGCTTGACTCTGATTTTTTGGTGGAGCGCGAGTCCGGTTCGGGAATTTTTCCTTTCTCTATTGTTTTTTCATTTAGTTGTAACTAATAATATAGGCGAAAATGGCAAAAAATGAATCGGCCGAAAAGCTACCGAATTGCCGATCAGCGGCAGTGCCGCCTAACAAAAGGGAACCACCGCCACCGATAGCCTGTCTCATGAGTCTCGCGACCTGCACGATACATTCATGATTTACTGGGGCATCTACCTCACGCGGGAGCCTCGTTATCCACAGGACCCTCACACAACTTCCCCAAAGGCAAACTTGAGGCGCCGAATAAGCGGCACCACCGCTGATCGGAGATTCGTTCATAGTCTCGTAAACCCCTTCATATGACGAGTGTGAGGACAATCGACACACAAGTATATAAAGTCTTGGACTTGATACACCAGAGTCGGCATCCATCAGTGATTATCAGTGCGGCAGGTTGATCCGATTCCTAATCAGGCGATTTTCTCATGTCATTTTCTCAATCAGGCAATTTTTGAGAACAGGGCAAAAATGACACTCCGCACCTCACACCATGTCCGCCCGCTAAACCATTAAGTGAGCCTTTTAGGACGGTAATAATTTTGCGACCACCAATTTTTGAACCGAGGAACCGCTTGGTGCAAGGGCGTGACGCGTTTTTGGCTAGGCAGAAAATTGCCCGATTGGGCGAGCACGTGCGACGGCATAGGCTGCCGCGTTGATCATCATTGATGGATGTCGACTCTCAGAGGCAGGGTGTATCAAGTCCTTGACTAATTCGTTCGCACTTTTTGGGCTGATCCATCAGCTTCTCGCCGGCGAACTGAGCAATATTCTTTCTCTTTACTCGATCATGCTAAGCTCTTCGGTTAATCGTGCATGCCATTAGGCTTTATGAGGTAAGGAAAGATACATCTGGGCGGTAGTGCCACCTATGGGTGCGTCTACGGAATATGAAGTAAGTATTATTATCTATCAAATAGCTAATTTTTTCAATTGCTTTCAATTAACGGACCGAGGCTGCAGGATGTAGCAAAACATACATATTATTCAACTTCTTATTGTTCTTCGGCAATTCTTCGGACCTCTGAGCTGACTTCGGGGGTCTAAAAGAAGATATCGTCCTAACTCATACATGATCAGGAGCTGCTGAAGGATCGGTGCGGATGTTGCGCTATTGTTCCAAATCTAAAGAGGTAACATAATCAAAGCAGATCAAACCCAAACCACGGATGAAGAATGCGGAAAAAAGCGGGATCCCGGTCCAAAAATCGAGCTACACTGCAGGAATAGGCATAAGCAGTAGGCGGTAGGCGGTAGGTGGTGATCTTCAAACAGCCGGTATTTCACTGCTAAAATGCTAATGATCGGATTTTCCCAGTGTCTTTGCGTTGTCTTGTATGAGCCCTGTGTCTGCACCGTGACTATGTGTCCCATCAAGCACTATCCGCAGCCGTAACCACCAACTCTTTTATTCTCTAACTTCCTGCTTCCATCCAGTTACCTCCAGATTTCGATTTTGTTGGGAGTAAAAACATCAATCGGGACAATTAAATTAATAAACCATTTGCGCATACATACTTGTCCGTAGTATGAAACCGTCAATGCGACAAATGACAATCCCGTATCGATGCAGTGCCTCAGGCTGCTACTTACGCAGTGGCAGAACATATAAGACCAGAGGCCGAGAGCCGTACATAGGCGGTAGGCGGTAGCCACCATCAATTTGCACTTCACTCCAAGATAACCTGAAATTAACTACAACTAATAATATGAAAATATGGATCTGCTCAACGATGACAGAACCCCGAATCGAACGAGGGTATTCTTTTTCTACCTTACAGGCGACCCGGCGCGCACCCTACCTTATTTGCACTCTCCAGGTCCGGGATCATTAGGTACGCTATCCAGGCTTGCAGATGTACGGATTGGGCCCGGGGTTGAAAATTATTTTTCGTGAAATACGTGAGCAGACTAGCATCGATTCGCATTGCATACATGTAACAACCAATCATATGCAGGTCATACTCCGGTAATCATACAGTCCATTCCTTCCTAAGCTCGGAAGCAAGCCCCATGTGCTTCCATCCCTGGAAGCAAGGAAGAGTGTCCCTGTCCCTGAGGAGAGGAGTGTTACGCCCTACACAGAAACCATGGCAAACGAAGACGAAAAAAGGTATAGAGTAAGAGCCGGGTGGGCCATTGAACAGAAAATGGATTCCCCGGCGGCTGGAAGGAGGGCTACGCGAAAGAGGAGAAAAGTATTAGAAAAAAGACATTGCTCCACGCGAGGGAGATGCAGCTCGACAACGAGGCTCACCGTATCGTCACCGCCGTGACCTCCAGCTTCAGCTGCGGGTGCGGGGAAGACAGCCCGTCGCGTGCGCCGATGGTCATCCCTTCCATATGGAAGGGAGGTAGATAGGATGATGTTGGTGTAAAGAAGGGAAGGATACCAAATCACGTAAAGTAGCGGCGCACGCACGAAAATGCGCCGCAAAATGCGCCGACCGCAGAACGGAAAAGCAATCAAAAATCGGAAAGAGACAAAAACCCGCTTACGGAAAACCGCGCATCGATCCTTGAGTTCTCAAGGCATCTACGTCGCGCGGGCTTGCATTTCAAGGTCGTGTGGCTGATGCAGGCACGGTCACAGCGGTCACGCCAGTAATGTCTCCTGGGATTTTGCGCCAGCGTTGATGTGTGTAAGTATCTGTATGGGTGGTACGGCCACGGTAGCAAATTGGTCCTTGGAACGAGGCACCAACGAGGCAATGTACGGTGGTCGTAGGTCACTGAAATGGCTCAGCCTCGGGTGGGGTAGGCATGGGTAGGCAAGAGTCGGCGCGCTAGTTCAGTGGAAGTGATTGAAGAGCGAGTGGATAAGGTGGCGAGATCTGCAGTGATGTGAAGTCAGTGAGACGATGAAGCCTGAGAAAGGACGAGGAGAGACGAGGAGGACAAAAGAGTCGATTGATCGGCAGCAGGTGAGATGATCGATAATCGCCGATCCGCTGGTTCAGATAAGATAGTGGCGCGGCACTCGGCTGTCACAGGACCTTGCTTGCTTGCATCGCTTTTTTATTTGGAATATTAATCGGTGCACCTTCAACAGAAAAAAGGCAAGAGGATGTCGTGCTACTTTGGTTGCTTCTGCCGCTCAACTCCTGCTCTCAGAGCCATTGGCATTGCAGTGGCAGCGCCGAGGAGTTCGCGTTGTCTCGCAGTCAGGCTCAGACCAAGTATATGAATATTAGGCTTCTACGTGAATTCGACCTTCCGCCGAATGCACGTATGAGCTGCTCGGAAATCTATAATGTACTGATTTCCGCGAATTTCTCCGTCTGCCCGTACACCCAAACTTGAAATATGTAAATCCGAATTCTTGTAGATGATCCGCAAGCATTCGGTCATTTGTTCATTACCTCTGTTGTTGCCCTCTTGTGTATTCAATTACTTCTCCAAGTATCCGTCCCATCTCTCTCTGTCATGGTAACTTCAAAGTTTCTCGGAAGCTCTTGCTGAGCATAGAACTGTAAACTCTATTAAATTTATTCTAACCAACGCTGTCAATATTTTTTTCTGTTACCCTCAGAGACTTATTTAAAGTTTGGAATAATAGCCAAGTCTTTTGGCAGCATCATAAGGGTCCTAGTAATGGTATCCATGCCCTCAACTATTTTTATCATATTGACATTCTGTAGGACAGAAAGAGACCAGAAATGAGGAACTTGAGGCAGAGAGGTCGCGGGAGCCAGGCGCGCGGACTCGGCGACTTTGTGGTGGTGTGGAAGAATTGCAGAGATGCCGAGATCAAACGGTGGAAGCCAGAAGGAAAAAAGAATACACACTGTAATTATTCGTGCTCGAAGTTGACCCCGGATGCGTGAGAGAGGACAAAGCAAGACTCAGGCGATTTCGTTCATTTTTTTCTCCACTTCAAAAATGTCCGAGAACAGAACAGGTTGTTACCGGAATGCCGCAGATTTGAGGGATTTAATGCTTGCTGAGTAGTGAACTACAGACGGAAGGAGCATGGACTCTTCAGTTGATCGAGAAAGCACATATCGATGATTGGCCGTCTTATTCGGTCTACTCCGAACCTCCACTCCTGGCCTATGATCGCGCCACGATTCACCGAAACAGGTCTGACACAGCCCAGTGGTCCTCAGTCGACTCGTCTGTATAAAAAAGCTAACAAAAAGTCCAAACATTAAGGATTAATTTGGGAGCTCTCTTGGTAACACCAGATATTATCAGATAAGCAGAATGAAGCTCCACCGAAGAAGCTGAAGTAGATACACGGAGCGGGAGGGTAGCCGAAAGAGTGCGCCGATCAGCGGCGGTGCCGCCTACCGCCTATGTCTCAGCGTCAAGTAAGTAATATACCATGCCATCTGTGCGAGATTTAGTGCTCAAGGACTGCGCAACATCCAGCGCAGTGGAAAGAATAAACACAGACAGAAACGGGGACCCAGGGCTTAAAGGAGAAGCTAACTTATTCCAAACAAAAATACTTACTCCTGGAGTAGATGAGAAGAGGCTTACCGCGTGTGGTGCCTGTCCAGAGAGCAAACAGGGCTGACGCCGATGATGCAGAACTGTAAACGCTGCTGGAACAATCGCGAAATGGGGACACCGTCGGGCTGTTGCTTGGTCGACAAGCAGAACTGCTGAGCTGCTGACGCAAAGTGCAGAGCTGCACACGCGTCAGGCGGAAGCAGAGCTGCACAGAGAGTTGCTGGTGCACAAAAATTGAAAATTATTTCCAAACACAACACCAGAAGCGAGCCATACTGAGGGGCGAAGACGCTGCAAGACGACCTTCGACGGCACCTGAGACCCGACAATTAGAATCCGCGCGTGTTGGGTTGGAGGCGACAAAGTTCAAATATGGATTAACCATATGGGGAAAATTTTGAGAAACAGTGGTGATACAGGGAGAATAACCACGTACCTGAAGAAGATGACAGTCAAATAGATCAAGTATCGATCATCTGTTATGTTGAGGCCGCTATACAATTATGGCGCAAAGAGACGGTAAACCTAAATTTCAACATCAAATATTGGGGGATTCAATCAAATTTAGATAAAATGTAACTGAACCCAAAGGTCTTACTTTCCAACACTTGTACGATCCAAAGAGCTGAGGAGGAACAAAAGTGCCAGCCAAGAAATGAGGGATAGGTCAAGCTTTCGTATGAGCCTGCGTTCGTCCAAGCCGCGGATGTCCATACCTGCATGATACACTGGATCCATGGAGGGGATACATCCTTGTCCGAGAGCTTGAAAGACGAACGGGCCCAGGAAGCCCAGAAGCGCGAGATGTTGAGCTACTAACCGGCGAAACGGAGACAGAGCTTCCACGGATATCAGAGCCACGGGGGCATCATGCCGGTGAAGAGCGGCAGAAATTAGTGCGAAGCTGCAAGCAAATCAGTCTGCGCTTCGGCGCCGAGGGAGGCGAGAGTAGAAATCAGACAATATGAAAATTTAATTCTGCTGTAAGCATCAAGTAATGTAGGAGTCGCCAGTAAAGATGACCCAGAGAGTGACAAGGACTCATGAAAGGAGGAGGAGGAGCCTGAGGAGGAGAGACAAAGAGACGATCGTGATTGTGTGAAGGCGAGACAAAAGATGAGCACCGCCACTGACGGATTTGATCCGCAATTCATCTTCTGATTCTAACTCTTCGCTTCACGCCCTAAATCAGCACTCAGCTCTGAGATTAAATCTTTCCCCTGCGCCGTCATCGGCCTCGGTACCCGCCTCTTCGTTGATGTCCCACACTAGCCCAGTGTGGTATCATCGTCATCAGTGTCTCGTGCAAGCAGCCAACCGCTCTCTCGCTTCTTAATCGCATCCAATCGTGAACCTGCAGCGCAGAGCAGTACACCAAGCGATATCAGCTATGCATCTACATCTCAAGAAAAGCAGTAGCAGCAGTTCTACTATCACGTCTTCGCCGACGTCGGTACCACGGCCTTACCGAGATCTCACGCAAACAACAGTGTTAGCACCTCTGCATCTTTGATCTCGGTGCCCATCTCATCTTCCTCATACTAGTGGGCCTATATTCTTTATTTCACGAGGCATTCGATAGTGACTCTGTTTCATTAGCTTTCGCCCACGCTTCATTTGGTCAGAGCTGCTCCACCGTCTACTTCTCGCTCAAACAGCAGTACCCCCACTTCCGCCTTTTCGTCGCCTCGGTGCTACACTCTTTACAACGAGCAGCTTGGCAGGTGCGTTTTTTGTTTCATTAAAATACTGACTCATCTTCTTAGTTCTTCGTGGGTTTTCGTCTTCGGTGTCTGGAGCAAGCTCTGCCCCTCTTCGGCATCTCGAGCCAGCGTTTAGCAGTTCCTCCTCCAGTGCTCAACACCATCACCCAGGTCGCCGCCAACGAACCCCAATGCGTCTGGCATGATCGAGATTGGGAGGTGCGTATCTCTTTTGATCATTTGTTATTTTTCTGTCTTTTGTTTGGCGAGAATATTGCCCACTCACCATCGTTGTGAGGGAGCGATGCTCTACTCTTGCTCGCGTTGCTCTCTTCTTCCTGCCCGCAGCACTAGCGACGCTACGACTCTTCCCCTCCCGCGGCGTTAGGGTGAGTGTGCTGTGTCCTGAAATGCTATTTTCCACTGGGATGGCACATCGAATCGCATCGCGCCGGGTCGCGCTTGCCTGTGGCCCTGAGAGGGAGGGACACCGGACTGCGTATCTTTCTCCCAGCGCTGTTCCTGGCTTTCTCAGCGCGCTGTCGACACGCTGCACCCAGCCCGCAGACACCCGCCACGGGTGATTCCGGCGACGGTGGTTCAGAATGGCTCGCAAGCCGCGCGCTAGCTGGGAGCCGAATGGGCGCGGCGGGTTCTTACGAATCGGTGTGGCGGGTTCTTGCCGGAGGCCGCAGTACGGTACCGAAGGACGTGTGCGCGGTGCACTGTTCGTATGGGCAGGCACCCAGGCGACGTGGCGGCGGTGTTTCTGGAAAGCTGGGCCACGAGCGCGTTCATGGCGCTTGCCTGCGATGCGGTGGTGTTTTGAGAGTGGTGGCGATGGTGCTCTGACGTGAGCACGGTTCAACTTTGCAGGACGCGTCATCTGTTGTCAGCCATACCACTGTGTTGTAATTGGGCGGCGGCGCTGGTGATATGCGCGAGTTAGCTGGTGGTGTCGTTGGTGGCGCTGGTGTTGGCGCTGGTGATGCGCAGAGCAGCCGCGAATGCCTGGCATGGGTCTCAGAAAAAAACCATTCGCTACTTCTTCTTCCGTCGCAGTAGTTCGTCGGCTTCACATTCGTGGTCGTCAATATCAGTCTTGTACTGAAGACACGGGTGGTGTTGTTGGCGCTGGTGATGCGCAAACGAGTGGGCTCGGTTCTCCGAGGTAGAGCATTTCTCCCGTCCGCGCAGTATGCAGTGCCTGAAGTGCGTTTCCTGTCTCTTGCCGCGAGGCACCTTCCCAAGTGCAGGCGCGCAGTTTCCGTGGTTCTGAAGGGATGGCGGCGGTGCTGACGGCATGTGCTGTGCGACGGAAGACTTGCCTGGCCCAGTGCCATTGGTTATCTGCTGGTTGTCAGTATCTATGACATTCCGGCGATGGGGCCACTGTCATTGGTGGTGGTGCGGATTGTGGGCCCTCGTGATGCGCAGGGCAGATGCGACCCAATGTCTTCTGTGTACTTGCCACCCGCCCCCCCATCCATCCCCCTTTCCTCCTCTCTCTGTGAGGTGCTTTTTCTCATGATTTTTTTCCAACCATTCCACTGTGTCATCCTTCCCCCCTTTCCCTCTACACCGCGCTCCCTCCTCTCCTCTGCATCAGCGGCTTCATTCCCCCCCGCTGCTCGTTGTCCATGTCTCCCTTCCAATTCATTGCCGCTATCATACCTCTCTCATCCGTTTCGTCTCCTTCCTCTCGCTGGCCCATTCTACGCCATCGCTCTCTCTTTCCCTTTCCACGCTTTCGTTGTCCTCCCCTGAGCCCTGTCCCTTCTTCACCATTTTATTACCCGAGTGTATACTCCCCCCCGTCTTCCTCCTCCTCTTCGCATTTCGCCATCTTTGTCTTTCCTACCTGCTCGTTCTTCATCAGGCCTGTTCTTCCTGCCGCTTTTACCGCTCTTTCTCCCTGCTGCCTCAGCCCACGTTCCACGCCCCTCCGCCTTTCGCCCTGCGCTTCCCTCCCTCTTCTCTTCATCTTCTTCGCTTCAACTCCCTCTTCTCTCCTTCCCTCATCTTGCCCTTCCTCCTTTTTTCATGTTCGCTCTCCTTCCTCCTCTTCCAGGTGTCCTCTGCCTCAGTTACCGGTAATACCACGGCGACACCCAGTGGTGCTTCGAAGATGACACCGAGTGGGGCGGCGACGACGCGGACGACACCGCCAACACTCCACCCACCACCTACACACACCTCGCCTACCCCGAGCTCCCGCTCATCGTCTCCGGTGAGACTCCCGCCCCGCGCGCAGCGCGCACGGAGATCTTCGACGTGGACATGTGTCAGCATTGACGCCTCTACATCTTCGTCGCTGCTGCACTCGCCTACAGCCTCACGTGTAACTTAGCTCAGTATTGCTGGCGTCCTTTCCCAGCTTTTTATTGACTTTACATCCTGTGTAAGCCAGGTCTCTGCGTTGCGGGTTAGCAACTTCTATCGTCACAAGCTCTGCGTCTCTGCCCCCCGGGCCTCTTTTTCTTTGCACCTTATTTCAAATTGACTAATTTTATTTCCTTACCAGGTTTCTTCCGGACATCGTCTTTGGCATCCCGTGCAAGCTCTGTGTAAATATCCCCTTCGTCGAGTGTGCACGTCAACAGCTCTGCGTCCCCTCTGCGTTCCCTCCTTGCTTGGACAAGAAAATTTTCGAGAGTTTGCGCATACCTCTCCACGCATGATCCTGGATTGAGCCTTACCGCCTACGTCTCAGCGGTAGACTGTACATATTAATGTATTGCTTTTTCAGTGTGGTACTTAGGCTCTTTTAATTGGTGGCCGTGAGCTCGGGATCGATGGTTCTTTTTAAAATTAACATAGTCAGAGATTTTCTATTGGCCTCAGGCCTCAGTGCCCAATTTGGTGTGTCGTATTTCCGATCGGCTCGGAGTCGAAACCGAGGTGACCCGAAAAAGAACAATAAGAGTTCGGAAGGGGTTGCACGTGTTTTGCTGGTGGCAGTCTCAGCCTTGGGGTTTTGACTCTTGGGGACATGGACCATATATACCTCCCCATCGTGTGTATGCCAATGACCTGGGACAAGGACTCAAGACTGTAGCAGCAATGTTGCAGTGAATATAATCCCAGATCATTCTATTATGAGTGGTACCAATGAGCGGCAGGTGAAAACCGGTGAAAATGTGAGGATGTGGATCATGTGCAGATGAGCGGCAGATGATCTACCGCTCATCTGCGGAAGAATTTCGGGGACACCGAAACTAATGGTTTCAGGTGCAGATTCGGTGCCGGCCGAAAGCGTGCCCGAATCTTATTGTTTCGGGCAGACCGAAATGCCGCCTGAATTCATTGTTTTCGGTGCTGTTTTCGGTGCGTCTGAATCTATTAGTTTAGGCTACCATTATGCTGCTGCTGAAACTGGTAGTTTCGGCCTTGTTTTCAGGCACCCTTAATTTTTTTATTTCAGTTTTAACAAAACTGCAACTGAAATTTATAATTTAAGGCAGCATTTCAGCCTTGCAGAAATTGGGTCTGAAACCTAAAGCTTCAGGGTTTCTGAAGTTGTAACTGAATGTACTATATTCAGTTACAACTTCAGGAGTCCTGAAAATAGTAATTTAAGGTGCAACTTCAGGCGTACTGAATTTGGTTTCTGAAATTGATAATTTAAGTTACATTTTCAGCCCACCTGAAAACTTGTATTTGGCGGTGTGCTTTACAGGTAAGCATCAATATAATGTACACACACACGTCCAAATTCACTCTGTCGACAGGGCAATCTTGCAAACCATAACAGGCAACCTCGGAAATTTTCTTCCTCCCAACAAAATAATGGATGTCCTTCAAATTGAACACGTTCGAAGCATGTGGTTCGGTGATTCTGAATCAGTGCACAAATGGCTCCAGGTGATGCATACTCGCTGAGGATTGCTTACCCTTGAACTTATACCTAGCAGCGACAGTCTTCATTACCGCCAGACCTGAAGCACACATGGACGGAGAGTGTCTTCATCGTGGAGCTTTTACAAAACCTAAAACCAAACACGAAGTCGGCAGCACATCCTTCCTGTCAATTTGATTCTATCTTCGAGGATATATTATCCAACCATCCTCATCTTCTCGAGCTTCTCCGGGTACAGCTCACTCTTGGATGGAAAATGTTTCCGTGGGACTTCGACATTCTTGGCTTCACCAGAGAGGTTCTCCGACCACTATGCACATTCAACGGACTTCTCGTTGACTGCTCATTCTCTGAGGGAGATTCTCCTCTTGATTTTTTGTCCAACTTTCAGCGGTGCGGAGCGTTATACGAGGACCAACATAATACTGCAGAGAAGGCAGTAATCCATTGGATTCATTTCACGAAGACAGTCATGCATGGGAGCTACTTCTGGTGGGCAGGCTTGATTGAGTAAGTTCTTCCAACAGGTCTGTAACCATCCTTCTCACACCGGGGGCAAGCACCAAGGCACTTGAAAGTCAAGTGCCTTACATGCATGTGGTTTGCATGTGGTGAAATGGATGACAATGAGCAGACAAAGTGTCTTTTGGAGACAAAGAAGGGACAAAGGGTAGACAAAGGGTAGACAAAAGACACTTTGTCTGCTCATTGTCATCTATTTCACTACATGCGAACCACATGCATGTAAGGCACTTGACTTTCAAGTGCCTTGGTGCTTGCCCCTGGTCTTACAAAACACAGCCCCTGGTTAGACCTCTTGCCCATGTGTAGGCCAAGTCAAGTGGTCCTCCGCGAGATTGAGACACTGGATCTGTCACAGTTGTGTAATTTATTTGCGATGGATTCTTGGCCACATGAGTGCCTCCACAAGTACTTCGGGCTTAAAGACAGTTTCGATTATGTTATTGGCTGGCTCCAGGTGCGCACCTTGCCCCCTTCTTTGCAAGATCAAGACTTGATTATTTTTTCTCTTCAGCGCCATCCCAGCCCACCAATGGACGTGATCGAATTATGGGAAAGACAGAGAGCCAACTTCTTCAGATGTGGGAGTCCTTCCTAGAAAAGAGACCAGTCAGTCTGGAATATTTATAATTATGCTGTGTAGTTGGCTGCTTTCTCTATGAGATCGTGTTATTATATGCGACATGGTTGCGACATGGTTCTGTTTTTTAAACGCGGTTCAACTCGAACAATGCTGCACCGTCTCTTGCCATTAGCCAGTCGCTCACCTACCTTTCACATATGGTAGATGCGCCAAGTTGAACCTGAACTTGCGTGAAGTTGGGGACAAGTTGGGGTCAAATTGGGGTCAAAAATCCTTATTCGAGACACCCTATTGGTGCTCAATTGTCATTTCATGACGACAATTTTTTTATAATGGCAGAGAACTTTTTGGATGAGAGCTTGCCAGCTTATTGAAAAGCTCGCAAGGCCAAAAAAAGCCCGAAACTGTCACAGGCTTTTTGTGAAAAGGCTGATGTTCAGGATCGACTGATCCGTACTTCGAACTAGTGTTGTCCCTGGGTTGGCTTGGCCTGGAAACCATGGCCCTGGCCTAGGAACTAAGCTAAGCTTGTTCTGCATGGTTTATACCAGTAAACGGCCACATTCATCTCAGGCGAATGTTGAAAAGTTCAAGCTTGAGTCTTCACTTTGCTTGTCAAGATCCCCTTCTGTCGAAATTATGTAAGAATCTTCCAGGAATAAATATTGTCTCGATTCTTTATGAACAAAAATGTGCAACACTGGGTTAGCAAAATAGAGAGCTTGCACAGAAGCTATTGGAGCCATTTGATGGCTTTTTGGTTGTGCGTAACCGAATGGCTACACAGCCAAAATATGACATCGATGGCTCCGTGGAGCCATCCACCTGCTATTTTTGCACACGGCCCGAAACCCATTGGATGACTCCAATGGCTCCTGCGCAAACACACTAATTGCATGATGTGTTTCTGGCCCTTTCAACGCAGTACACAATGGGAAGGATATTCACTCGACATGACTAAATATAATAATGAAGGTGAGACACAGTATCACCCAGCCTGACCCCTGAGTGAAGATATACACGGCAGAACTACAGTTATTGGTGGTATAATGTGGGTGAATCATTTGAAAAGACTGAATGCCTTATTTCTTGCTCATGGATTGTCTGGATCACTCAGATTGTATCCCAATATTATGTTGCTCCTAGTGCCTCCACCAACCTCTTTGCATCCAGCTGAAACGATGTCAGCATACCCATAAATTGGGTCTGTAAACTTACCAGTCCAGGTAGGTGAAATATGCGGGGTACATAAAAGAATTTGGCACTTACTTGGATTGGGTGATTGAGATCCTTCCCCAGGGTTGAACATCCAAGCTGACAGACCATCAGGAAAAAACCGGAAAGGTTTGGCAGCACTCGGTAGCCTCAGTAGCTAGGGTAGCCTAGTAGATAAGTCCCCTGTTTGGTAGCTCCCGGTAGCCACCTGCGAGTGGCTGGTAGCTCCCAATAGCAATACAGTATAAAGCCAGGTAGTGCCCGGTACCATGCTCATAGCTCAGTGGTAGCCAGGTGGTAGCACATGTTATTTAACACTGCACCAATCAGGAAAATCACATAGCTTCTCTAGATTGCTATGATCATGGAGCATAGTCTTGTAGCTTGCTGATTTGGGTTCTCATCAGCTTTGAGCTGATCAATATCAATTCCGCACTTGAATTCGCTGGTCTGAAAATGGCTGGGTTGATTCTGGCCATCTCTCGGACTGTGAGCTACTCCAACTTGCAGACACCAGTATCAATTCCTTTCTTCTGCTGTGCCTCCATTTTGGTGCTGGTTACACCACCGATTGTTATCCCGTGCCGATTCGATGAAAACGGGCGGAGGTGGGATCAACCCTATTTTCGTGGAAATTTGAGGCCCTTTTGAGGTGGGATTTATGTCGCATCAAAAAACCTGGGACTCTTGTAGAATCAGCGTCGTTTTGGTGTGCCTGTTCCGTCGTGGGAACCGTGACGGATCGGGGCCAAAGTCAGCCGGGATTGACGTGGGATTGACCAATAATCTCCAACCTGGGACCAACATTGGATGCGACATTGCCTCTACCTGGGCATTGGACTTAGAGGATTCTAAGAGAATTCCAGTACATACTTTGATCTTCATGCATTATTCACATCAGTCCACCTCAGCTTTGGATGGTTGGGAGTGTTGATTGTTTTCCCGTGGTCTCAGACTTTCTATTACATTATCATATCCATATTAGATGCTCTGGCTTAGCTTTGGCCCAACTCTGGCCTCGCTGGGGTCCCGTTTACAGTAGGGCTGACGCTGAGATTTATGCTAGCTTACCCTCCGCATGCCATAGTCTCTATTGATCCTTGCCTTCTGTGCTCAGTTTAGCTCAGCTGTTAAGCTGCGCTTTGTCTTCTTATTTTGGCTCCTGCGGTCTTTGGATCGATTCCCGGTCCACGCTGCTTTTTTCACTTAAAATGACGTTGGAACTCCAACGTTGGTCCCACATCCGCCCGTTTTCGTAAATCTCACGCGGGAAGCAGGTCCATCAGACGCCGGCTGATCCCATCTGGGTCCCGTATGGGAGAGAATCGGTGGTGTAACTAGTGCTCACCACATATTTTTGATAATTGGTTACAGACTGGTAATACCATGTAGTATAAAGCTTAACTTACACACCCACAACTACTTTCAGTAAACAAGGAACGAGTTAGAAACTTTACTAAGGGTCTGTCAATCGAGACTAACCACTACTAGCTACCCATTACCAATCTGGAAATCAATTTGCAGAAAGTCTTCCAGACATTCTCGCTCATGATCAATTATTTCACAAGAAAATGGACAGGTCTGCATTCAATATTCAATGATGAGTTAGCAGAAATGCGGAATATTGATGTTCATAGGTGGTAAATACATCTGAGATACCTTGTAGACTGTTATTGTTCTTGGGAACACAAAAAAATAGTATCTTACAGCGCCTTTCATAATCAGGCAGAAAACACTGGTTGAGCATTTCAAGTTTTTCACTGAGTTTTTCAGTGGAGAACTTCCTTCATTTTTCACACCTTTTTCACTCAAAATGTATTTGAAAAATTTGTAACTTTCTCAGTACTTTGGTGAAAAATATCAAAGTTAGCTGCAGCCAGTATTATTTCCAAAATCACCCTATTTGACAGGAAAAGTGAATCTGAGATCCATTGGGTGGTGGAGGTCCACAGACTCCCAATGATCCCCGGATGTGAGATCTGAGCCTGATTTTTCCATCCATGGCCAGTTTTATTCTAAAACCACATTAATAATAAAAGTGGATCTTAGATCCGTTGGGTGGCGGAGGTCAACAGAGTGAGGGTAGGGTTCCAAATCAGTCATTTAGACCCAGACCGACTCCCAATGATGCCCCGATGTGAGATCTAAGCCTGATTTTTCCAGCTCAGCTTGGGGATTTTACACTCAACTTGTCCCATGTACATTGACAAGTTTCCCCTCATGGATGCACAGTGATTTGCACATACTCTTTCCTTGTTTCCCATTTTTCAGTGAAAAACTTGAAACAATTTTCTCTCAAACAATATTTTGCATTTTTCACCCTGATTCTCGGTGCAAAATGGAAGAAAAACATTTTGAATTTTTCACCTCTATTTACAGCTAATTTCAGTACCGAAGGTGCCACGAAAAAAATCCCATTTTGGGCAGATTTTGATCGAATTCAAAGAATTGCTTGTAACTGGACAGGTTCCACATGTATTGACCTCAAAAGTGGATAGAATTTACAGGCTAATTCATAAGCAATTAGTGATAGATCTGAAGGAGTGAAAATGTTATATTTTTGGGTGTCTTGTGAAAGTCAGGGTTTCAGGTGAGAATATGGGCTGGTATGCCTTTTCCCTAAGCTTTGTAGCTCATTGAAACCAATTTCAGATCAAATGGGATAAAATTACCTTATATACCTGTGTTCTGTGGTAAATCAGCTATTCTGGCTATATGTCATTTATGGGAGTAGTCACAAATAGCCCCTACCAAAAATCCAGCTCATTTGGATGTGATTTGGGCATACCAGCCCATATTCTCACTTGAAACTCTGACTTTCTCAAGACACCCAAAGATATAACATTTTCACTACTTAAGCTCTATCACTAATTGCTTATAAATTAGCCCATCAATTCTATCCAATTTTTAGGTCAATACATGTAGAACCCATCCAGTTACAAGCAATTCTTTGAATTTGATCAAAATCTGCCCAAAATGGGAATTTTTTCATGGTGCCTTCAGTACTGACATTAGCTGTAAGCCAAAAAGAAATGGTAACCAAGTGCATGTATCTTTTCTTCCATTTTTGACTGAAAAATGTCAAGAGAAAGATAGTGAAAAATGGGTGAAAATATGAATTCTGGATTTCTAATTTTACACCATCTTTTATTGCTGAATTTTCATGCATTTTACTATATTTTTTCCAGTGAAAAAAGTAGTGAAAAAGGTTTTACATTTTTCACCTCAAATTTTGCCCCCAAATGTGTATGAATTATTGGTGTCTCCCACTGGTTGAGCATTTCAATTTTTTCACTCCCAGTTTCAGTGGGAAACTTCCTTTATTTTTCACCCAAGAAGTGCATCTGAAAATGTCTGAAAAGTTTAAACTTTTTACAGTACTTTTGTGACTTTACTGAAAATTGTTTGAATTTTTCACAAAAATACTGGAAAATTAATGAATTCTCCAGCTACATTTTCAGTGAAAAATGTATGAAAATAAAGGAAGTCTTTCACCAAAAATTTAGGTGAAAATTTTGAAATGCTCACCCAGTGTCCCTTGAAACAAAAGTCACCACATTATTTTCACATTTTTCACCTCAATTTTGAGTCAAGAAAGTTGTCAGAGGCTATGAGTTCTGGCAAGGATTTACCGGTAAATTAAACCTAGTAAATTTATTAAAAGGTTCAATGGGGAAGCGCTGTAATTTGTTACTTAAGGAGGGAGATCAAATTGATGAGATCAAACTTGGAAGGTTCCTTATTTGGAAATGCTGGTTCAAGAAAATTCTCGTGGGTTAAACTCCACAGTAGGAGCTTGAGAAACTTAGAAACTTAGGGTGGCGGTAGTTCAGAGGCTTACGTAGGATCAGTATTTTTTACTGATTGTAGTTCTTACAGGGTATTGCTCCTACAGCAGAACAATAAAATTCAACTGAGAGGTAAAGTTCTGAGGGGTTCAGATTGTCTTCACTTGGGGGAGGCTCAGCTCCTTATATACACTTTGGAAATTTATTTTTAGAACTATCTATGACTAGGAATGAGTCAAAAGGAGTCAGAATGACTCAAAAGTAAGTAACCAAATTTATTCCCATATGACTTGATGTGATTCATCACGACTCATCGGTCCCAGAGTCAAATTTTTCCCATGGTCAGAATTTATTTCACAGTACTTAGAAATTCTCCGACCTGTGAAATATTATGAGTCCTCAAATTGTATACTCAAGTCTTTCACCAATTTTTTCACTGAAATATTCAAAATGTTCAACCAGTGTAATTGGGTACATCTTGGGATTGAGGCTACTAGAACAATATTTTCACTGAAGAGCAATGCTGTGTTGTCCTGGAGGCATGCATACAGTAAAATTTTGGTTGCGGAGATAGTTATGATGCCTAATGTCAGGAATTGAGATATTCAGACTCACTGACAGATCCTCAGATTTGTGGGAAAAGGTGGCGGATAATACTGCATCATCAAATAAACACAGTATGGAGGGGTCTGGTCACTTCATTTGTCAGGTTTTAAAACTCCATCGGGACTGCTTAATGAACCTAACCAACATGCATACAGGTATTTGTACAGAGGTTCAAAAGACTCAATTCCAATTCAATTCCGACTCTTATTTCCTTGTTTGGATGTGTGCAGTGGTTAAAAATATCTTGAGCTTGCCCAACGACCATAGGGAGTAGGCCTAAGGTTGTTTTTAGGACTTGTGGTAGTGAGGATAGTCGTGGCGAGAGAAGGTCCGTTGGAATTCTTTGAAACTTAGGGGCTAGTAAACAAACCCAAATAGATAAGATTTTTTTACGTTTTCCACATGATTATGAAAAGCACTGTAATGTACCAATCTTGAAAGTAATTATATTCAGAGGTTACAAATGTATTGGTATGGGCCCAATGAGAGCTGGTTGATGTGCAAGCATCAACCGAGCAAACATTGGGCCGTGGCAGTAATCTTGTTGTGAGATTTATTGATATAAGTGATAGAGCTTGCACCGTGCCATATTTTTACGGTTACGGACCGTAAATACAGATGCCCCCGTCCCATAACGGAGATGTTAGCTAGAGAATACAGCCATTTTTCGACGGGTCATTATGGGTGAGCTCTATATTGTCCCTGGTAACATACATCTGTTGCTCACCCGTGTATTGTCAACTTTAAAAGACCACTTTGGGGCGTGAATAAATGGCATTTCTAAACCCGTGTAGGACATCCAAAAACAGGCATAACGGACGGTACGGGATGGTTATGCCCGCAAAGCCGCCGTAATGTATCCTCCCTGAAACGAACATGCTAACGGGTGTATTATCCACGGTTGCAAGCCCTAATAAGTGAGAGTGCTCAGTTGATAATTCACAAGCATCCAACAAGTGAAGGCTTTTTGATGGTCACAGCGGCAAATTTTAGAGTTGCCCTCTGGTTGTTGTGGTCAGGTTCCAGTGAACTTTGATGAACATGAGCCAAACCTGTGGTCCAATTGAAGGTTTGGGAAGGCTGCGGAAGGGCTTAACCTCCTTGAACCTGAACCAGACCTGATTCATAAATTCTAAATATCAAATTGTCACCAGAGAGTTTTTGGATTTGCTGGTTGTGAGGCTGTCAACAGCCATTGGCAAGTCTTTTCAATAGGGATCCTGATATGTCCCCAAGAAATCTTTGAACCCACCTCATGTGTGGGAAAGAAAAAATTAGTTCAGTCTAGGTTGAGAAATTTCTATGAACGGAACCTGAGGTTCAGTTCAGGATTCAGAATCTTTTTTTATGAACTGAACCGCAGCCACATTGTCATCTGTAACTGTGTGTTGAAGGTGAATTTATTCATACCGTGATGGACTCAACTCAATGATTTAATGTTGGTGCAGTGTGATTGACTCACCATGAAATCACTACGAGGAATCTTCATCGGTTTGCGGAAATATTATCCTGATACACTTTTCAAGGACATTGTATTTCATGTACTGGAGAGGATGGTAATAATGGACTCGTAATGCCATGCGAAGGCAATGGCCACAAACACAATTTCTAGGTAACACATCAAATTCAGA
Source organism: Mycena rebaudengoi (assembly GCA_029282285.1). Lineage (NCBI taxonomy): Eukaryota > Fungi > Basidiomycota > Agaricomycetes > Agaricales > Mycenaceae > Mycena > Mycena rebaudengoi. The sequence continues at coordinate 101,500 of JARJCX010000295.1, read as the reverse complement.
ATGCCGGCCTCATGTATGACCACCTTGCGATCTTAGCGCCTCCAGTTTTCATATCGTGGAGCAGCTCAACAAGGACTAAGTATACATAAAGAAGAGGTCGAGACAACCTCAGGGTTGTTGGCAGACAGCATAAATGTTCTTGCCATCATTTTTGGCAGCTGGGAGATCAGTGTGGCAGGCATGGCATGATCTTTCGGTACATTCTAAGGGCTACGAGACGGCTACGGCTCTGAAGTTTCATTTGGCCATTATTTTGATGTTAAGGTATATTGTACATGTGTCATGAAGTAATATGACTCTGAGGAGAGGGTGTGAAGCCTTAAAATACACAAAATTAGCGAAAATTACGGAAGTCATCAACTTTCCGTAGTAATATATATACTAAGCAGGTAGGATTTCAGGGATTTTGCACTCTATATTTTCAGCGCGCCGCCTAAAGTCTAACTTAAGCCAAAAAAATCGGGAAATGGTCCAGTATTAGACCAGAAATCTTTGTTTGTCCGAGTTCCCGGTTTGTCCGGGATGGTGGGGGACCATAGAATAAGGTGGCTCCTGAAATGTTTGCAGAATGGTTCTTTTAGTTGCTTTTCTGAGAATAATGAGGCCAGGCGATACCGTCAACACCTCTGCATAGAGTGGATTAAACTGGGATGTCGGGGCCTTGTGTCTCGCTGACTTTGGTACCATCATTCCATGGTCCTTGCATTTTCCGCGGTCCTTGACTTTTATTTTTCTCTGGGCCCGGAGAGCGGATTTTTGTGTAGCATTTTTTTGTGAATCTCTTTATATCATGCCCACACATCTCATGGATTTTTGTGGGATGTCAAATGTTAGCCCAAAACTGTGGAACGAGCACGTGATCAGGCTGATTTGCAATGTATGCAACCACGTCCAGTTAATTGGATCGATTTTTGCAAACAAAATTCGGAGGAGCATATACTACATCTCAAGTGCCCAGTACAAAAAATTGAGCGAAATGAGCAGTAAGGTGGCTTGGAACAAGCAGATAAAGAGGCCACATCCACATGATGTTGATTCTTTTACAAAAGAAACATGGTTCATGCACTCTACCATTGTCAAAGTGGTATATCAGAGGCAGCACGAGGCCATGGATGCACATACAACAACAGAAGAGGTGAAGAAACCAGTGATGGGGTGTTAACAGCTTGAACTGACGAAAGCCGAAATTCAGGCCCAATGGGCGACATTTAAGTGACATAGCATGCTCCACTACGAGCTGGACATGTAGGAATACGCAGCCAGATGGGAAATGCCAGAAAATATCAAAGTTCTTGTGGAAAGATCATATCACGGCCCTGTTTGTGCAAAAATGCGGAAAAATCGGCCCGGACAAATCAGCTGTAAATGAGCCAAAGACGGCACTCCCTCCCAAATCTTTTTGCGGTACCATTATTTAGCTGTCTGTACAGTCCCCCTACATATTTTGTTTCAACCAGTAGGCTTGGTAATACATCAGGAAATCGGACTTTCTGAAACCTCGTGCAAGGACCGTGGAAGGACTGTATGGCTTGCAAGAGTTGGAATGAACTGAAGATTCTCCAAGAACTGGATCAGGTCCGGTAGGTATGTTAACCTATCTGATGGAGGCTAATGGGTGAGAGGATTCAATCATAATGACAATTAGAGTCGGTATCTTGGTCTAAGAAGCTCGCTCTGCTCTGCGATTGTCTTACACGGTTGAGAATGCATTCGGTTCGAGGGGAGAGCTTAGATCATTGTAATCCGAGAATTTTCTACCACACTCAGATAATTATGATTGGGTTGAAGCAACAACTTCAGTAATCTTCTAATGGCTTCCGCTGGTCGCTTGAATAACTTCAACAATCTGTGGCGACCGCGGAGTTATTGAACATTTGAAAGGGAGCGGAGTGCTATCGCTGGTATTGAGTGTTGTCGTTCCAGAGAGGTACACTCAAACTCACAAGAGGACGCCTGTAGAAGAATATTCAAACGACGGTTCGATTACTTTGCCGTCCTTGTCCACAGCCTTCTCTATATCGAAAGCCGCAAGCATGGATGCAACAGTGATCCAGATAGACGCCGTGGCCATGTATCTCCCGGGACAAATCCTGAACCCAAATAAATCGTTAACATTGAAGCTCGATGTGTCGTGAAAAATGAACTACTCACCGCCGTCCGAACCCAAACGCTGCTGTATCTGGGTCTCTGACCGCCGGATTAAGTTTTCCGGCAAGAAGAAATCGTTCTGGGTTGAATGAATGCGGGTCAGCATACACTTCCTGCAAAAGTTCGGCATGAGACACGTCGGAGGGAGTGCAAGAGATATAGGTATACCTCGTCGTGAAGTATAGCCCTGATATAAGAAACATCCATCAGATTGACTGATTTGAAGGACTGATTAATGAAACGACAAACCATGTATTGCCGATGACCAGGGAGCCAGCGGGGATCCTATAGCCACGGTACTCATCATCAACTGTGATATAGTGGGGAAATGCTATGAAACTGCCATGAATATTCAGGCCAAATGTTGCGGAGGTTAAGACGTACCAATGGGGGCAACATTCCTCCATCGAAGGACTTCTTTTACAATCGCAGATACATACGGCAATGAGGATTCGTCGGAGAAGTCGGGGAGGTTTCCTGGGCCAATAACGGAATCGATTTCACTCTGTGCTTTCATTTGAGCTTCAGGATTCGCCAGCATTGCCAGAATGAAAGTCCCCAAAGCCGAAACAGTCGTGTCGGCCCCCGCAACATAAATAGCAGCTGCCACGCCTTTAATCAGAGATTCTTGGGTAGTCCGGTCAGAAACTTCAGATTCATCGATATTATGTAGGTTCAAAGATGTGAATGAAGGTCGTGCCGTTCCCATGGTCTGACCAGAATGTCAGACATCAATTTAATTTAAGCAGTATTGCCGCACTATGTTCCGTTTTGTCTCGTGAAATGGCTTTTCGAGTACCTCGCGAACAACCTTTCTCCATTCCTTGGCTTTGCGCTTGAAACCAGCGCCGGGGAACCAGCTAGGCAGGTATTTCATAGCAGGGAAAGTGTCCTGGTAGCAGGTGCTCGTGATCAAAGTTGAATGTCATTTTAACTAATGATCCTCGTTACTCACGACAAGAAAAGCGCCAGGAATGCTTGCATTTGATAAATCGTGCATTGCTTTCTCTGCCATCTGGATGTATGGGTCGTCGGAGGGAAGGACTTTGATACCGTATGCAATGTCCATAATGAGGGTCCCAGCCATGCTGCAGCAGGTTCAGTTGAGAATGGTGTGTGATCAGAAAAGACTACGCTCACTGCCTGAAGTTCCCCATTATATCATGGGGATTTTGAAGAAACCGGCGTAAGAGTTCATACACTGCCGCTGTTTCCTGCGGATGGAACTGCTTTGCGGCAGAACGGTTGAAGGCCTCGTGGAACAATTTTCGGCCCGAACGCCTACAATGTTGGCAGATGAATAATTTGAACCAATAATATTTGGTGATACCAGCCATTCGTCACCTAAAAAGAAGAGTTTGAAAGGACAGTTGGCGTGAACGTTGACATTTACTTACCGTAGTTAAGAAATGCTGGCGAGTCCCGGGATCAGTACTCCACTAGCAGATGGAATGATATAACTCACCAAATGCGAAATCCCATCCCATAAGCTCCACAAGCATTGGAAGTCGTAGCCTAGATGCGTTTATTACGGGAATATTCCGAAAGGAATGCAGCCGCACCGGCCTGAATATAGGGAGGATCGTAGCTCAAAAAGATCTCTAATCGCTTCCATGGATGACAGGACGATTATGGATGTCCCAGCGGCATCTAAATGAATGATATCCGAATCTAGGGACAAAGCTAAGAAGGATCGGGATGTCAATGTAGTTAGCTCACTGAGTTCTTTGCTCCACCTCTGATAGGCCTCCCACTGGTGTTCCCGAGGGATGTCAAGTAGATTTCCTACAAGGGGTAATTTCTTAGGACCAGGGGGCAGTGGGAGCTTAGGCCTGTTGTGCCTCCAACGGAGACCAAAATATAACAGCGCGGAGAAGACAAGGGCTAACCACCTGGAAGCACTCATGGCGAACTGTGGTCAGTGAGTGCTGCAAGTGAGGTAGCGAGTTTATATGCGCAGAAGTCAGCAAATGCGGTTACACCTCACGGCAGTACTAGTTACCAGATGACACTCATCTGATGAAGCCTGGATGAATAACTGCATCTTTTGGTAAGTGGACAGGGCGTATGATTCGCAGTGTATATGTACTTGTCTGCTGCTGCCAAAATTTGGCTCTTTAATCTTGCGGCTTCTTCCTAGCTCGTTAATAGTGTCAGGAGAGTCTGATGTCCCAAAAAGGTATCATGCACTGATCCGGATCTCATTGATGTTTTTCCCACAACTGCTGATTCTTTGAGCCAGTGCATAACAGATGATGACAGCTCAAATGTTCGGGATTTTTGGCTGGATAGTCATGGCGGTGGCCAGATACTGATATTTGATACTGAGCGGAGTTTGAATTTGTTAGATCACGCAAGCGCGCGCGGTTTCGAAACTCGAGGGGTGCAGTCATATTTTCCACATTTGACTATATCCGGGCTGAACCCATCCATTTATTGAGACAACAAGAATCAATAAAGTTTTGGGAGCCCTTCATGTGTAAAACATAATTGAATTGTTTCTCAGTCAATTCTGAACCTAAATTAAAGTTTTTATATGCTAAATTCGTTGTTTTTAAGGTGCATCTGATGGTAGTAATCTTGCGGGTAGTAATCTCACACTTGCCTCTTGTATGGGAAATTATGGTACAAATACCATTTGAATTTAGGCTGTAAAAATAAAATATATAATGGTAATGTAGAGGTTGGGTATTGGCTCTGCTATCTTCAGCTACACTCCCACAAACTTTGGGGATTTTCCCATTGAGGAAAAAGCTAAGTAATGTGTCACAATGTGACAGGAATTGATGGCTAGTCTTCTTAGAGGCGTAGTGGACTCAATTCATGTGGGAAAATCCTCACAGTTTGTGGGAGTGCAGTCAAACATAGCAGAGCCAATACCCAACCTGTAGGACTCTGTGATATACTTTATTTTTACAGCCTAAATTCAAATGTAATTTTAGTGTAAGTTGCCGTACAAACGGTACTGTATATGTAAGTTTGTTGCCAGCGAAATTAGCACCATCGGATGCGCCTGAAGGAATGATGAATTTAGCATATAAAAGGCTGAATTTACGTTGAGAATTGAGGGAGAAACAATTCAATTACAGTTTACATGTGAACGGCTCCCAAAACTTTGTTGAATGTTGTCTCAGGTTTTTCAACTGCAAAGAAAATTTTAATTTGAATGCAGTTGCATTTACAGTATACAATGAGTGCACTGCTGGAGCAGCATGAACTACTAGACATAAGTTAACACGACACAGGTTTGACATGGAAAGAAAAATACGGGAGTGCCTCATCAGATGAATCAGGATCCCTTAGCACCCAAGAAAATGGGAAAGGTTGCGCCGAATTTAATGGCAGTACAATTGAGTCTATGATCATAAATCCCGGCCAGGTACTGCAATTTAAGTTGATATGAATTGGCCAGGTATGAATACTAAGTTATTTGAGCGGGAGCCTGGCGAATTCAATGGGGTTATTCAATTGCCTGTTCTGACCGGATTTGATGTACCCAGTGCCAATGATCCTGACCTAAAAAATCAAATGAGGTGACTTTTAAGCCTGTTTAGTTTGTATACATTGTACAAGTACTGTATACTAAATAGCTTGAGCGAAAGTTCATTGGGTCTTTGCCTACTATCCTCCCCTCCCCCTACCATGCCGGTCAAACTACTACTACTTGGACAAATAAACATTTCTTGTCCAATACTGAGGTGTTTCCTGAGATTTCTGAGATCACAAATTCTTTAGGAGGTGCCCTAGAGATATAGTGTGCAAAACTCCTGCAACCTTACATCGTTCAGATATATCGTCTTGTAACCATCACAATGAACCGAAAGGCAAAGGCATGTCTGCCAAAAATGGCAAGAAAGTTCATACTACCTGTTGACTATACGGGGCATGCATCAGCTTATTCTTTATGAATATCATACTCCTGATTGAGGAGCTCCGCTAGGGTCCGACACGTTCCATGTCACCGCTGAAGCAGAAATGTTATGAGCACATCGAATTCTACTGCCATCATGTGACTTCATAGCAAGAGAAACTATTCTTCAAGTAATGCTTATGGTCCCAGAGTGCAACCAGAATGCCTTTCAGCATAAGTTGCTTCATTAAAAGGTCGCGGGATATTTTTTGCGCTCCAATAATTGCTTACGTTGGAGGATTTGATAACTTTAGGTTCAAACCGTAACCGTGTTCGAACCTGAACCGAACCTGAACGCAGGTTCAGGTTCAAAGTTCAGAGAATTGCCGAACCGAAATTTGACACAACTATTCTCTTAACTCACCGGCCATTTTAGGAGGCCATGAACGATCTTCCCCCCCTTCATAAAGAGGAAATTGACAGGAGGCCTACGACTTCATCCACCTTCATACACGTTCAATGGCATCTGGAGCAGGTGGATGACCCGTTTCCACAGACATCCACGGTGTTCATTGTATCCATTGCAGCGGAGATGATTGTCTACGGCTGGATCGTGTCGTACGCTTCATCGTGCTTTCTGCCGCTCATTATCTTCGCATTCGGTTGCGCGTCGCATTTACAGACAATTGTTGATACTCTTTGTTCCCAGAGACATCACAGTCCTGAGGACGGTTGTCGATGGCGCTCGCCGAGAAGCCCGAGGACGCCGAGCAGACCGACAGGCGATTCACTTGGCGCAGATATGTATTTATATTCCTTTATCCTTTCTTTTCTCGCCCACTCCTCTGCCGCTAGTGCGATTGAATTGATACTTGCACTGAACAAGGAAAAGGACGTCCCATTCCGGTTTCGTGTCCACTGCTCCACTCACTACTTCCCGAATCGCAGGGATGCTACGCCTGCACATACTGCTATTAGGGGCAGTCAGAGTAACTATTTTGGACGGTTCTGACAGTCGGTTCTGTCGACGGTTCTCGATTTATTAAAGCGTGGGAGAACTGTCCATAAATCAGAACCGACTCGAAATGCAGAACCGACTCTGGAGGCGGTTCTGCAGACGGTTCCGGTTCTGGTTCTGGTTCTCCGCCTCTCTCACCTCTCTTCCCATTAATATTATTTATTTGCTGAGTATTATTACATAGTTCGGAGTCATCAAGTCGCCGTATCCGTACATGGTGTCTGGCAAACACATCCCCTATGAATGTGCCGCCATCGCCGCCACTAAGGCTCATGAAAAAAAATAGGGAAGCCAAAAAAAATCCCCCAAGCCACGTGGCCGTCCTGGGAATACAAGCTGTCTGTTGCCAGCGCTTACCATCAAGCCAGAGGAGCCAGTGGATGTGTAGAATATACCAAGGAGGGTGTTTAATTGAATGTATATTTTTTTTAAAAAATGGAGAAGTGCGGGATAATATTTCTACATGAGAACCGACTCGAGAACCGCCTTTCAAAAAGGGTCGGTCAGGATTCGGGGTCGGTTCTGGTCGGTTCTGTCAAAGTTTTGATCCAAATCAATTTTGAGAACCGTCGACAGAACCGACTGCAGAACCGTCCGAAACCCGCTACTCTGACTGCCCCTATTCCAACACAAGTCTGGCATCCTATTCAGCTTTTGGATGTCTTTAAATATGCATCCAGCTTCTCCGTTTTCGGGCTTCTCACAGGGCGCCTTGTAAGTGTTACTTTGAGACCCGCAACCTATTCTCACAATTTTTCAGATCCCGGGTACGTTCGTTAATGGTGTTTGATACGGTAACCACCATGGTTGCAGGTAGAAATTCATATTGTGTCTTCATATTGCCATGCGTCTCGGCGGATGTTTGGGAAGTCACGTGTCGTCTCCTGTAAGCACTGTCTGATTCCCCGTCCAGGTTACATAGACGGAGTTTGCTGCTCTTGAATGCGCAGGAGCTTCTGCAGAACGTCCCTTCGTGTAGTAGCTGTATTGAAATGGATATTCTTTCATTCAACTGCATTTGTCGCCCGGATATAAGAGTATATCAACAATCAATGGTGCGCTAGAAGGCCAGTAATCAGTGTAACGGCTGGCTAATCCAGCTCCAATTACTGCTAATTCATTTTAAATGCACTAGAAAGCTAATGAAAGTAAGACGGATAATCTGACCGGATTACCTCAGAATTAGTGGTAATCCGGCCTTATGAGCAAAGGAGGCTTTCCCTGATGTCGACGAACCCTAGGAAAAACTCTGGGATTCTCAAACAGTGAATGTATCCATCCCGGCTTTCTCTCTCGGGCCATTCGGCGCCTTGCCATCACGAATAAGAAGGTTGTGTCAGGGGCGGTGGACCCAATTGAGTAAGCGTTCTCCGCCATCAAAGCTTGGCTTCATCGATATGAAGCAGAAGCCCTTCGGTTGGATGCACGTCCATGGCTCATTCATCAAGCCACAAATGGCCGTAACTTCAAATGACCCGGGGGGGTGGATCATCAACTATGGTTATTCGTAGATGTTCCGAAGGACTACATTAGAACTGCTATGTAAATAGGATATGAAAAAGTTTGCAGTGGACGATAAAAGACGAATTCTGTTGCAAAATATGTATACCAGATCAAATGATCAGATAGTGAGTAAGTACGCTATAATGAATTTATCAAGTCGAGGTGGCCGCCAGACGACGCTTCTTCTCCTACAAACGAGCAGACCACTCACGGGAAAATGACTGGAGACCCCACAAGTGCCCCTCCACTGCCCCGGTGATCTCCCCCAAGCGGCTGACGGAGACGTTGCTGATGATATCTGGAGTAAGTCCCACCGCCGCCAATGCCGACTCGGCCTGGAGGAGATTGATCCCCTTGGTGCTCCGACGACATTGTCGGAATCGGTGAAACGGGGCTGGTAGGCTTCCGGGGGTTGTAGGAAAAGCAATAAAGAGTGTAGTACGTGGAGGAGTCTTGTTCTGCAGAGCAAGAGTTTGCAGTATGGGAAGGAGAGCAGTCAAGAGAGCGATGTTGTCGGAAGAACCTCCCGATCCGCCTCCCGATCCATGAGATGCTCGGGGACCACCGCCGTCACGAGGGCGAATGAGCCGACCGTCACGAAGGCCATCAAACTCCACGCTATTGGGTGGTTAATGGACTGTGGCTTCGCCTGCAACCTGTGAGTATTTGAGTAAGCACAAGGCTGAAAATGTAGTCTTGCAATGAGCGTAACAAGAGGAGCAGCATTAAATGCTCTTTGTTTAAATAAGTTTGCTAACAGCGGTAATCGCGATTAATCAAGTTTCACTAACGCTCCGACCATTTAGTTTTCGTTTATGGGCCTGCGCAAATTAAACAGAACTGGTATCTAAACTGTTTAAAACTGTTTAAAACCGCTTAAAATGGTATTGTTTTCAAGGGCATTCAAAACCAGTGTACGTATTGGGCCACCAGCTATTTATCTTCATCCACACCGCTCTCTTTTGTTGTGGGTCACTGTGTTAATTAATTTTGGTCCAGAAAGAGTACACATCTGCAAAATGCACATTGACTGAACTTGGAATGGACATATAGTGACAGGAACATCAGGGGGGTTGAACAGTTGAACTTAATGGCAATTCCGACCAACGACAACAGGCGTAAGCGACCGCATTGGCATAATGAACATTTAGATCACTGTGTGCGTTACTGCTAAATACTTAGCGCAAGCCGTGCGGCGCATCAATCACGACTCTTGAGCCATCAATTTCAAGAACAATTCCCAGTATTGGATTGACTCCTGCAAATAGTTTAGTGCTACATTGCTTGTGCACACATATTTGCACATTGGGAGACACTGAGGAACTTCAGGGACCCAGCAGCTATCAAGTTTTTGTCAGATTCCTGCCAGTAAAACCCCTGGGAGTAAATCAGATCTTTCAATCGTTTAAACGATTTGTAAACCGTTTGACCTCCTGGACGAATTAAATGGGAGCGAAAACGGTTAAAACCGTGTATAAAGGTTTATACCCGGAAACGGCTGGAGCCTTATGATTGACGGAAATAATCAAATGCCGTCACGGCACTACGGAACCACCGGAAATCGCGGGGCGCGTTTAAGTGTCGTTTAGGTTAAACTCCTGGTTAAACTTGACAACAGACATGCTCATGAGCCGATTAATCGGCCAAATCCGTCCGCATAGGCCACTTACCTACTCGCCGATGCAAGCCCACTGTCACAATCATGTGGTCAAAGGGACAGCTTGGCATCTCCCCTTCCATCCGAGGGAAACGAAACGCTCGCTCGTCGAGCCATGAGGTTACAGATGTTCTCCTCCCTGTTTGGCCCCCGCCAGCCGGTGCCAGTCTCGACGGATCGGGTGATTCCTGTGCACTTCTTCGACGACACCTTCCTCCTCCGCACCTTCGTTATGTACACGCTCTTCGTGTTTGACGACGTGCTCGACCCGGAGAAACTGCACGACTCGCTGACGCAGCTGATCAAGCGAGACGGGTGGATAAAGTTGGGCGGGCGGTTGCGCAAAAACGTACCTATTTCGTTCCCTCCCTTATTTACATGAACTCGTCGCTGAAATTTTGCAGAACCACGGCTACCTCGACTACCACATCCCCGCCGAATTCACCGAGCAAAGGCCAGCCATCGCATTCACGCACACCTCCCACCCCATCCCGGCCGCCCAACACCCAGGCGGCGGCTCCAAGATCCCCTCGTCCCCGGACCCCAGCTTGGGGCCCAGCGTGCCCTGCGACCCCGAACACCTCTCGGACCTGGTCCGCCCGCCCGCGGAGCAGTCTCCCACGGGGATCAACTCGTACCTCTCCTCAGACCGGCCCGCTTTGGGCTTGCACGTAACGTCCTTCACCGACAAGACGTGTATCTCCATCTCGTGGCCACACCTAGCCTTCGACGCTATGGGCAAGAAGGCCTTGCTCGAAGCGTGGATGGCCGTGCTGAGCGGGGAGGAAGACACCATCCCCACACCGGCTGGATTTGCCAAAGATCCCCTCGCCGAGCTGGGCATGCACCCCACCGAAGAACACGTCCTTGCGGAAAAACGAGTGGGAAACATGGGCCTGATGGGCTACGCCCTCTGGAACATTTTTGGCCTCATTGGCCCCAAAGAGATCCGCATGGTCTGCCTCCCCAAGGCCTTTTGGCAGGGCATGGTCGCGCAGTGCCGCGCAGAACTCTCCACTGAAGGCGGCGTCACGCCATTCTTCACAGAAGGCGACGTCCTCGTCGCATGGTGGATGCGTCTCTGCAGTGTCCACCTCCCGCCCACATCCACGAAAACCATCGCGGCTAACATGGCTGTATCCCTGCGCAAGGCCTTGGTAGACAGTGACGTACTCCCAGAGGGTCAACCCTACATCGGCAACGCCTTGAGCTTCGCGAATGCGACCGCGCCCGCGTGCGACGTCCTTACGAAGCCGCTGTCCTGGCTCGCGCTGAAAGTGCGCGAGGCGATTGCGAGCCAGACGACGCGTAGCCAGATCGAGGCGTACGCTTCTCTTGTACGAGAGTACAGTCCTGGGATGAGGGTGCCTGTGTTATTTGGCGATGCTGGGATGCAGATGCTGCTTGTGAGTAATTGGCAGAGGGCGAGGCTGTTTGAGATTGATTTTGCGGCTGCGCGGGTCGGCGGAGGGAAAGGGAAAGACCCGTGTAGGGCGAGTTATATCCAGTGCAACCAGGATCCAAACTTCCCCGACGCGTTTCCGATCGTGGGGAAGGATGCGAGGGGGAATTATTGGATTAGTGGGTATAGGGCGAAAGGGCTCTGGGGGATCCAGGAGCGGGAGATTAAGAGGCAGGCGAGAAATGCGGAGGAGGGGAAGCCGTATTGGTAAAATGGATGATTAAAGGGTGAAGGGATGGGATGGTTGACAGGAAGTTGGGCTGTCTGTGACGATACCCATTGTCTGGTATGGTTTTTTGTGATTAATATTGACTCTTAGGAACCAGTTCTTTGAAGCTATTATCAAGAATAATAGAATATAGACTAGGGGATTATTCAGCAGGCCGGCCGGTGCATTTGCTCGTCGTGGACTGTCTCTATCATCGCTATGACGGGTGGTTGCGACAAGAGCGATCCGTTCGCGGGAAAATGGCCTATAGCCACTAGTATAGCTATATTCTGCGCATTGAAGGACCGATCACTTCAATCGAGAGAATCTTTCTCCAAAGACAGCGAACTGCCTCGAAGATCGACATCCCAAGGCAAGGTTGAATAGATCCCAATCCAGTCCCAAAAAAGTGAAACAAGCAATCAACACTCGGGAGCAACAACCAACTGGATGTTCTCCACGGATGCAGTGCAATTTATCCATACACTTGCTTTATGGGATATTCAAAGTTCTGTGGTACAAACATCTCGGAATATGTATTCCAAAGAACCATTCGTGCATGGTACCAATAACCTCATGCGTTCAGGATGTCTGATTGAGATTCTAGACTCTTTGAATGCCGCGGCGATTGATTGCAGCTGCAATACTTTCACAAAGGTGCGTAGGCTTCTGTTCATGCACTATGCACGCTTGGCCCATCATTGGCCTTCATCGTGTTGCCAGTGCAGTTTCCTCAGTGCCCTTTCGCTTTCCGAATCCGGTCTGTGACCGTCAGATTTGTACGGGTTTCATCAACTCGAGGCTTATTTATGTCGATTCAATTTACCTTTCCCATGAACATGCTGATGTGTGCCTGGTCGGCTCTTCCGCATCCATTCCACCTAGCTCTTCCATTGCTGTCTCACGTCCATGCTATTGCACTTCAACGTTGCTCTCTGCCGCCATCCTGCGTGGCTCATTGCTTAAGTGTCAGAGTAAGAAAAATTAAAATGAACGGTAAGAATATATGCCGGTTCGGGCATCGGTAACCAAGTACGGCCGTTGCCGAGGTGTACCGCAAATATGGCAGACAGCTCGAATGTTTGTTATTTCAAGATTGGATGCATGGCTGACATGCAATGGATCGTTCTCATGGTGAGTAAGCCTTTTGCCTCATTCTGGGCCGTTTCAATTAATCACCTCTTCAAACTCCTCTGTCCCCTCAACCCCCACCTGTCCCAGTACGAGCTCGTCTTGCCGTCCCCTTACACATTTACTAAGACTTCCCATCCAGCTTGTACCCGTCTCACGTTCGTCAAGTTAAGCTTACGCCAGCTACATGGTGGGTATCTGCCCATTCTCTTACATCTTATCTGCACATCTGTGCACACTGCGGCGCATAGGGCCTATAGATGTCGGGATCAGTCTTCATTGTTAGTCACCTTGTACTACCCTTCATGAAATAAGGTCAGATCACCTCAAACTCCGAGTTTCCATTCGGAAGAGAACCTGGGATTTCATTAGTGACGGTCAGAGTAGGCGCTTCGGCGCGCTTTAGCAACGCTTTTCTGACATGTACTTCGGAAGCGCTTGTAAATCACCAATAATTATCAATCGAGTGACAGATTGTAGAACAGGGACGTGAAAGGCAAAGAACGGACAGGCTAGCCAAACTACCGGACAGATTATATGTATGTAGAGTAAGTAATAATTCCGCCTGTACAACCAAATGCACGGCGGGTGTAGCAGACAAGCGTGCAAGCCGTCAAATTCCAACAAGATATATAAACACTAGTCCGGAAATCTTTCAGTACGCCCTACTTTCTCCGTTTGCTCTGACCGTCAATACCCAAGGCAAATTCCATGTCTCCAGAGTCACATCATTACTTACTTTGCACCTCTGGCGATCACTAGGGAAATCTTGTCATTGACTTGTACGACAGCTGATCACTGCCGTTCAACACCGGCTAAGGTAAGCTCAATTTCCCCCCACTTTGTACGACTGCTGAGCTGTGGTATGCTTTTCCAATCAGCGTCGCGAGAACTCATTTTTCGACAATGTCCCAGCCTCGTACCCACACATCTGTCCTTGGCCTGGTGCCTCCCGGGAAAGACACCTGGTATTACCCCCCCGAATTAGCTAACGACATGGAAGATGTCCACTACCTCTCCGCGGATGTCAAGGCCCAGCTCCTTACGAGTGGATGGGAAGCTGTGCGATCCGGAACACCACATTATACTAACTGGGAGCGATATCTTGCGCTCGTGCGCCTCTACATAATCTCTTTTTTCTGTGATTTCAACGGACAGATGGTTAATCTGTTGGCGAGCGACAAAATCTTGGGTTACTCCTTGTCGAGCCTGCTCGATACGCTCTTCGGGGCTATGTCTGTCCGTGTCCGCGAAAGCATGGAGCGCGAGGTGCGGTGTGCGCTCTTCTTCCAGGCCGAGAAGTCATCCAACAGACGCAACGGCGAGCTTTTTCGACGATATGCAAATTCTCTGGCACAATCACCCAGGCAGTGGTTCCTCATGCGCACTTGCGATGGGATGGGGCGCGTCTCGATGATGGCGGCTCTGGCGTGCAACGACATACTGGATGTGTCCTTCTCTGAGGCACAGTGGGAAATCCTCGGCGAGATCACCTGGACGATGTACGACGCTGTCGCGTTCTACAAGCACCGGTCCGAAGGCGAGGTTTGCAATACCTTTGCATATATTCCCGAGATGCGCGTCAAGGCCTTCTGGCAGTGCCGTGAGGTCCTATGGGCTCTCGACACCGCTTGGGCACGTGAGACCAGTTTGCGACCTATTCTTAACAATCTGCGCTTATTGGGGGGCACCGTCCACATGCTGATGCGTCGCTATCCATTCGTCGAGAATAATCTTTGTCTTGGGGTCCAAGAGACGGAGGAGACAGTTTCGCACGCCCGCGGTAACTTCAAACTCTGGTACCGCATCACCCCCAACGACTCGGAGCTGAAGGACGTCAGCGGGGAGAGTATTCAGTACTACGAGGACGTCCTCGATCGCCGCGAGGAGCTGCTGATCCCTGGTCTTGCTGTAATCCTCGAGACATCCGACGACCGGCGCTGCGACACGTGCTTGTATCCCGACTCTTACGCCACAGAGGCCCCCATCTATTCTTTTAGCGGTGTTCAGCTGTGCGACAAATGCAAACCCCAATGGCGTGACTTCCTCGAGTCTCTCCCCGAGCGCGCTGCCAAGGCATTCCCTGAGCTTGTGGAGACGTACAAGAAAGGAATCACCTCGGCTCGTAAGTCTGACGGCATTGGCGCATACGTTAGCTGACGTTATACCAGGCATCGTGGAATAGGCCGAATCGCGATGGATTGGCGAAGAGATCCCCTCAACCAGTAAGTTCCGGTCCGGCATACAGGTAACCTTGGACTAAATATTAGACCAGGGAGTGAAGAATATGCCGGAGTGCGATTGGTATTGGCAAAGAGCATCCGACTATGTGTTACGCTGTGTGAAACTTTCTCAAGTGTGTTGGATTATGATCTGAACGGACCTAATATTTTGTTGGATGTGGCCGTCGGTTCGTTGCTCCACCGGCAGCCCTTTGGGGTAATACTAGGGCATAATTATGTACCATTTCCTCGAAGAGATTTCACCACCCTCCGGAAAAAATCACGGCCCACATCCCAGTACACAAAAATGCACACCACGGACGTGTAATTAAAATATGCACTGCTGCAATATAAGAATAAATTGTGCACAGGTTCTGCATAGTCAAGAAACACACAGGTAGTGTTGTATAATTTCCCTTCATATCTGGCTGGTTACCAGTAATAAAATATACACAGGTTTTGCAAGGCAATTTTACACCGCTGGAACTGAGTTCAGTACAACGAATGTGATCGCACCGCTATGCCCGAACCCGATTTGTATCTAAATAATCTGGGCCTGAGCTTTAATTAATTGAGGAGGAAAACATTGATTTTAAATTACAAGAAGGCCAGAGTCAAATGCCAGGAAGGAGAAGAAGCACTCCACAGACAAATATACCGACCCAGGAGCCATTCAGGGCAATCATCGGCCCGTAGTGCACTGTGCACCTGCTCATTATGGTTGTCTTTCCAACGGGAGATTTCGGCCCTGATGGCCGGATGTTCTGAAGTCGATGGCCAGACCAAGAGGTAGGCGGGAAGCCTTAAAAAAAAATTCAGGCCCTTTGAAAGCGTTTTAGCGGTCTCCAAAGGCCTCCGGTGCCCGATTCGTCGATCGTAGGGAGGTACATTATTTTCTCACGATTTTCGGCATATCTGCAGCGGCCAGATATCAGATTTTTTTTTCCCACCTACATCCCTGTTTTTGGGGTCGGTCTATCGACTGAATGTTTGATTCCCTTTACCTGTAGCGGACAGAGGACAATCGCGTTTTTGATCGCGTTACCATATTGGGCCGGTGATTGATGGCGACTTTCGAGGTGCCCGATGAATGTTTTATGAAGCAAAACTGGTCCATTTTATTCCTTTCAAATTGGGGATTGAAGGATAGCACAGCTGGCTTGAGTTTGTACGTCTAGACACCAAATGCGTGTGTGAGGAAGCCATCAGACCAAAAATGAGGGTGATGTCTGATTGAGAATTCACGCCTACCTCTTGGGCCAGACCATTGGAATTCGACGGGCTGCCAATCCATTGAAATCTAACTGGCTCATGGCCAAATCCAAGCTATATATCTGCGCCAACATATTATCCACCAATGCCGCCGATGTACCAAACACCCTCGGCGATTGCATTCTATCAGTCTCAATTTTACTCCAATCCTAATTCTCCCGCATCACCCAATTTCATTCCAAACCGCCCGAATTATACGGCATTTACGAGTGGAACTCCTACTCTACCTTCGGTGTTCTCATTCCAGACGGCAGGTCTACCACATCCAGCATGGGCCCACACTGCACACGGTGCATATCATTCCGCTGCGGGCCCACCTCCAACTCCACCCGAACCCAAGAATCCATAAATGGTTAGTGACTAATATTTCCTACACTTCGTCCGAGCCAGTACTATATTCGTCACCTCCACCCAGTGCACCAGCTCCAAGTCCTGCATTTTCGTGCTCATCTCCATGAAGATCCTCGTAGCTATCGAATGAGAATGGAATGTCATCGTCATCAAATGCTGTCCCTGTAATTAGTCTTGTATCCCGAGAGGCTGGTGTCTCCTTCACGAGTAGATATCCATGTCGTGAGTCCCAAGTTGTGTTCATGATGTATTCGTGGAATTTACCCTGCCATTCTTGTGCTCCTTCGACAATTACATCAAAAATAGCCGACCTGGGCTCTGCTGTGATGGGTAAAGAATTGCCGCTATTCTTCTTGCTGTTCTTCGGAGGAGCGGGAACAAAGTTGTGTTGGGGCGAGATTTTGTGGGCTTTCAAGCGGAGCATGTCCTCAATGAGGCTTCAAATATCTTCATGAAACTTGACCTCCTTGTGGCGACGTGCACGATCCGGGTCCCCAAAATAATTCGCAATCGAATGCGAGACTTCCCGGTATGCTTCAACGCAGTCAGAGCCTTTAGAGATGATGTATTCGATTGTGACGCCGTTTCCACCGGCAATAAATACATGCTGTAAAGGAACACTGAGAATATTAGTCCAAAAGCGGTATACTACTCAACACACCTTGACCCAAAAGTTTTTCTGCTCCAGCCAAAGATCTGCTGCGATACAGCGCTTATATTTTCCCCAGCGATTGATGAACCACGCCTTCTCGCGGGCAAGTTGCAGGGATTCAGGGAGCTCGTATTTGGTCCGAATTAGAACCTCGACACATTCACGAGCATAATTCAATTAATTGTGTTGTCCCGCACCGCGGAATGCTAAGGTCCAATATTTCAGAACTCGCATTACCCCACCGGCATCCCCGAGGCTGACAGAGTTTTCGAACTTGCAAAAAAGCAAGCTGTCACGATTGAAATATATTGAGTGTGCAAGATAGTCGTCGTGTGCCACCTTGGCCTGTTCTGCCGCAGTGGTGGAGGCAAATTCGTCGACAAGAATAATGCAGAAAGATTTGATTTCATCCATTGTTGGACACCATTTCTTGAGTTCAGAATACAATTGAAATCCTTTTTTAACCCTTGGATCGTTATTAGAAGGTGAAGAAGAGACCATAATGGAGCATACATAACACAATGCAATATGCGTGCAATTAGTGATGGCGAATCAAGGATTTCGACGCAGCATAATTGGGTTTTTTAACATCCCATGTGCGATGAAGTAGGCCTTTATGGCAAGTGACATCGGATCGCGGACGGCAAGTCCATAGTGAACGTGCATAATGCTGTGTGAAGCCTGGAGGGCATGGTGAAAAGACCGGTGAGATCCTCGCCGTGGTCCATCCGTTCGAAGGCGTCAATGTCATCCCGTCGAATCCGGCGGGCATTGCGATAGTTGTTTGTGGAGAGCCAATCCCCTTGAACAATGCAAGTCTTGGCTGCCCATTGTGTCTTAGTAAGTGTGCTGCGCTCTCGAATCCCATCGAAAAGCTCGATGATCCCTTTCTTTGACCCCTCATTGACATCAAACACCCCGAAGGGGCGAGCATCTGTCTTGTGCACCTCCATAGGCCTATCTTTAGGCATCATCGCGTCGACGTATTTCAACATTTTCGCTCGATCCTTCCAAGCATCGTTATCGGGGCAATAAAGGATGACAATTTCGGCAATGATTAGAACGAAAGTTCCATATGTGAATCGTCGTCGTTTGTGGGTAAAATATTGTCCACTGTAGCTGCTGCCCGCAGACCTCGCATCACAAGTCTTGCCTCAAGATCTTGTGCGGCTGGATCCACACCAGGGATCGCAATGAGAGCAACATTTGTGGCGTGTATCATGGAGTTGCGATTCGTGATGCGCTGTTGGGATTTGTGCAGGAAGTTGTTTATGTTGTCAAACAGGGTACAGAACATTGTACCACTGCGGGATGAGGGCGATTCCGAGTTGAATAGCATCATCGGAAATTCGCGCCTTTAACCTCTCCACCGTGCGGCCAGATACACAGACACCGGTGTTGCTCAGCGTACGAAGGACGCGAGTACTGGTCCCCGAAATTTTGAAGAACAGGCCAAGCAGTAAGGGAAGTAAATTTGTTGCAACGAAAGAAAGCATCTTATTGCTAAAGTAATAGCCTGGAAGGAAATATTAGCGGCTAGCAAGGATATGCAGCATTAAACTTACGAATACAGGATTCCTACTAAAGCCTTCAGAGCCCTCCGGTCGTGACTTCGACTCGGCAGAGCCTGATTCATCGTAATCAACGTCGGGATCATCATCCCAGTCTGAATCTGCGCCGCTCTCAGCAGCTGCAGCTGCAGGCTCGGGCACTGAGATCGAATCTGAGAAGTATTCCGACTCCTCCGCCTTCCGCTTCTCTTGTTTGTCCTTTTTTCCCCTGCGGTATCGATTCGGAGAAGCCGCGAATGTGTGGAGCAAGCCATAAAGGAAAGGTGATAAATCCTGGTATTTGCGTGCAAGAATTTCTGGCTGCATGAGCTCATGCATCCGTGCAATCTTCAAGTCCTTGATACGTATTTTGAGTGATGGTTTCGTTATTATACTATCGCTCTCATACAAGACAATGGCATACGCCAGTGGGGTGATCATTTCACGCAGCTGATCACGCTGGTCAGTCGAAGTGC
Organism: Mycena rebaudengoi; assembly: GCA_029282285.1. Taxonomy (NCBI): domain Eukaryota; kingdom Fungi; phylum Basidiomycota; class Agaricomycetes; order Agaricales; family Mycenaceae; genus Mycena; species Mycena rebaudengoi. Next base: position 82,000 of record JARJCX010000295.1, on the reverse strand, counting down.
ACTGTTCAGTCCAGATAGCAAAGATATGGGAGGGAGGTAATATCAAGTGAGGATCGTCATGCGAGGGTGTGTCGCTAAGAAATCGCGAGGCTCGGTCTTTAACGGCCAGAATGTTGCTCTCGAAGATAAAAGCAAGGAGCGGATGGATACACCAAGAAATATGACAAGGGAGAGTATCAGGTGGAGTTTTTCCTCTGCAGGGAGCATCAGGTAAGCTGGTTTCCCAGTAGTCGGAGTCAAATGTCAGCGTAGCCATAGTGGAAGAAGAAGGAAGAAGACCGTTGGGTTATCGATCGCGTCAAGTCACGATGTGACATTCTGTAACACTAATTAGCCGCAACTTCGCAATTTATTTTGACGTGTCGTAAACATGCTATTCAAAATTTGAAGAAGCAGAATTTGCCTGATTCACTACTTGATTCAATAGAGCCCATAAAATGCCTCATCTCGGTCACTGAAAAGTACTCGATGGAAGGGCTCGCCGCCAGCAGAGAGCTCGGGAATAGTTCAAATACCTCAGCGCCAACTCATGAAATAGGAATCTAATGTAGAGGGAATGAATCTATGGTATATAATGAACATTTTACACCCAGAGGTGGGCAGAAACATTAGCGGCGCAAATCGGCCTCAAAGATCCCCCCCATTTAGCCCATCTTGATCCAAGCCTCTCTCTGAGATAGACCGGTTATCCGGTCCGGAGAGAGGTTTGATCGGAACCTACAGAGCACCAGTGACTTATTGCCACTCACTGGTGGCCGCCAGCGCTTGATAACAACGCCCACGCAATTCGACCACTATGTCGATCTCAAGATTCCGCCTTTTTTGTCCCGCTCCTGCCCTGCAAGCCACTGTACCTCCTGAAATAGTCAAATCTCAAAATGTGCATGTGCGGAAGACTGGCAGTTGAGCTCAAAATCAAGATTTTATTTGCCTCAAGTTTTTTAAGCCCACCCTGTCACCGGACTTTGAGGCAAATAAATAGCGATCAATATTACGAGAATACATGATGTTTTGGTCAAATAATAGGCGCATATAAATTGAATAATAACGCGTCCAATATTCAAGCAAAACACCATATATTAGCGACATATTCTGCAAATATATAGCCTCAAAATTGGCAACAAAATTGGCAAAGTCGAGCTCGAGCGCGCCGCAGTCTATATATATAACCACTTGACACGTGTATACGTAGCCCGGCACGGGTGTACCCGTGCCGGGATCTTTACCGGTGACTGCCTCACTTCTCACCATCACCTCGAGCGCTGCAGCGGCAATACCAATCGATGCCATGCCATACACCTGGTGTACCTGTTCGAAATGTCTCCTACATGGTCCTGAGGGCATTCAACAAACTGTCCGTACCGAACGCGACCACCGGAAGACCGATGAGAAACGGCCGTCCAGACCACTAAACTTGCAAAGCTCTCTTGTAATCACTGCTCCTCAGCCCACTTCTCAAACCTCCCCCTCTCAGGATGCTTCCCGAGACCCTAATTCTCCCCAACCCTTCCCTGACATCAATGACTCTGATGATGATTTTTTTGAATCTATTGAGACGCCACAAGATCAAGGAGTCGACGAGGGGTTCCAGTGGCCCGTAGATGCAGATGAAGGACCCTGTCAAAATAGTGTATTCACATTCTCTTCTGACTCAGAGGATGATGAAAATTTTACCTCCGACTTTGCCGACTCTTCTGATGAAGACGAGCCGTCACCACCACCCGAAGACGACAGCGATACAGAAGACATTCGCGCAGATCCACTATTCCGCTCTCGCCACTCCCTTTTCGAAGCTTTCCAGCCTGGAAGTGATCCCCTCCCCCACACCGATCCTAGTGACGAACCTTGGGCATTTGACGATCATCCCGCAATCCGCAACGCTTATATTCATGCATTTGTTGGTGCTGCTTTCCATGGAATGACCCATGCTGCTGTTGCCAATATGCTCAGTGGCTCACATATCCTGTTGAAATCTGCGGATGCCAACGGTACTAATTATCCTGGACTCCAAAATTTTGCGCGCACCTTGGGAACGGTCGAAAAGAGACTCGGCGTGAGCACTGACACTCTTATCACTTATTTCTTCGCCTGCGACATCTGCTGGAAAATCCATCATCCACATACCCTCTCAACTCTTCCTTCCTCCGTCTGTGATGTACCAGACTGCGCGGGTCGCTTATTTTCGGTAAAACGGCTTGCGAACAAAACAGAGAAGAGAACACCATTTTTATCCATTCCCTTCGTCTCCCCAGAAACTGCCATCCGAAGAATGTGCATGCAGCCCGGGAAGGTTGCTCAATGGCAAGAATGGCGAGGCCCACTCGACGACCCTGGTCAACGCGAACCATCCAGGTTAACTGGGTTCGAGGCATTTGACGATCCCAACAAACCTATGCACAATGTCACGGATGGCTGGGGCTGGCGTGCAATGCAAGCGGGTCTGGAGCGTCGTCGAAATGGGACATGGGAGATTCGAGATGTGGATGTAACTGAGGTGAAACAACAGTTCGTTGCCCTTCCAAACGGTCTTATGGTTCAAATCAATATTGATTGGTTGATTTCTCATTCATCCGTAATTGCTCAATACTGACATCTCTCGAAAAAGGTTTCAGGCAGTCAAGGGCGGCTGTCATTCCACCGGCGCTCTGTACATGACCCTATGTAACAACCCGCGAAGCATTCAGTTTCTTCGGGAGGAGACAAGCTTGCTCTTGATGTTCCCAGGTCCAAACGAGCCGACCACGGGTCAATACAACAATATTATGAAGGTCGTTGTGAATCATTTCAAGCGGTTGTATAACGGTGTGTTTTTGTTGTTGATGAGCTGTTTCCGCACTTAAATTCCCAAAGGTGTCTTGCTTCCTGTCCACGGCGAAGTGGAGCCAGCACTTTTTCATGTGCAGATATCCAGTGATGTTTCCGATCTGCCAGCTAGCAGGAAGTCGAGCGGTCTCTTGACATTTACGTCGAAATACTTCATGTGCGATCGATGTGATGTCCCCTTCTATGCACTTGTCGATCCCGATTCTTTCGACTCCACGAGTACGTTGAATCTTTCTCGAGAAATGGACAGTGTTGTTGATTCAGTTGCAGAACTTAACGAGCGCGATCCCTGGCGGTATCTCAAGTACTCGTTTCGAGCTCGTGATGCATCTGAAGAGGTTGCCGAAGAGATCGCTCGTCGACGTGGCATTCGATATTCGGTAATGCATGAGCTTGAAAATTGGCTACCTGGCGTAACGGGCCTGCTCGACCTAATGCATTGCATATTTGGCAGTAAGTGAACTCGAAAATCCCAGTTTCAATAATTTACTCCGCTCGCCAGCTCTAATCAAGCATCTATGCAAGAATATACTTTATAAAAATGGTATGATTGACAGCGAAGGGACGAAGACCATCGAGGAGTTCTTCAAGATGGTCATTTGGCCATCGTCCATCAGCCGTTTGCCTCCCTCGGTTCTCAGTCACTTGATTGGCTGTATTGGAATGCTAAAGATAAATATACAGGTTGCGCGCGGCGCAGGATCTATCAAGGCTGACCAGTGGCGGTCACAAATCGCGATCTTCTTTATTGGACTGTTCTTGGCCTGGCAAGTTGACGGGGAGATCCCCGACATTGACGCCCCACCCTCCGCTGCAAATACGAAAAATGCGGCTGCCCAAGCCAGCCAAGAGAAGCTTGTACGTTCGAGAATGCGAGAACACCTGCTGGCGAAAAATCCGGACGCGACAGCAGACGAGCTCGATGCAATTAAATCCGTTACCATGGATCGTTCTCTTCGCAAGCATTACGATGCCATTGTTCAATTCACCGCTGCCGTCCGAATTCTCGCTACAAATTCCATTAGTCCAAACGAGGTGAAGCGAGGGTCTGCGGCGTTGGAGCGTGCCATCCAGTCGTGGGCGAGAATGCACTGTCATCTCGTACCATATTTTCATCTCGCTATCCACCTCCAGCCGCAATTTCTCAAGCACGGGCCTGGTCCAGGATGGTGGACATACTCCTATGAACGTAATAATGGGTTTCTAGGCCGATTCAACCACAACGGTCATTCTGGGGGCGAAATCGAAGGGACGATGATGAGGGGATGGTGGAAAACAACACTTATACAAGATCTGGCACGCACACACATTTTTCTCACTTCGCGAGGCTCATTTGAAAGCAGATTTCGCGACTGGAAGCCATTCCTAACCCCGGACCAGAGGACATCGATTCGCTCAAGACATTACAATCATATTTGAAAGGTGGGACAACAGAGCGACGGGGAACTCTCCAAAACTATATTGCGACGGTTCAAACGGACAAGAACCCGAGTGCGTCCATCTGTGGCGATTGCAGTTATGGAGACTGATATTTTTCAGACGAAATTGAATTTTCTCGCTACCCCCACAACAAAATTCTCCGCCAAATAGGTCAAGGCTATTACAATCGCGTATTCAACTACCTGCACGACCTTTGGTCCCCAGAGTTCAAAGTTGTACCAGATGTTTCTGTTGCGGAGGAGGGCGAGATCAGTTTTGATGGTGAAGTGGAATCCTTTACGCATGTGTGGATACAACGGCAGCGTTACGGTGCTGGGGAAGAGCACCGAGGTAAATCTGCACAATATGCCTATATTGACTGCAGAATTCCCGTCCGTATCGAACACATTTATCGCGCAAAACAAGCCGTCTCAGCTGATTCATCAATCACTACATCTTTTGCGATTGTACGCCGCTTTCAACCGCCTCAAGATGTTTGGAACTTCCCTTGGGATCTATGGTATGACCTCTCTGAATCGGCTTTATTCCTCTTCGTATTTTTCATACATAGGGCGACCGACATCGGTGTGCATACATGGAGTGGAGATTCCCTTGGCTTCCAAGAGATCGTGGCCCTCGAAAGATTCTCAGGGCACTTCGTTCTTTGCCCTATTACCGTGAAAAACACAGACTTATGGATCACCGTAGCTTATGATCATGTAAGTTCTCGATTCAATTCTGATAGGTACACGCTGACAGTATGTTCCTCAAGGATGGAACAGAAGAAGACGGAGAATACGAAAATTAATGTAAAGAGTTTGTGTCTGCACGTATCAGTCCAATTAATCCACCACCATTGCCTCGGCTTCCTGCTCCTGCTCATATCCGCCCTCCTCTTGCTCGCCATCCTCTCCGCCATCCGCCGGCTGAATCCTCGACGGAGTATCCTGGTCAGTGTGATCTGCAAGCCATTGGGGATCGACGAAGCCACGTGTAATCTTCTTCCCTTCTGCGCCGATGTAAGGCAATGGCACGTCCTTGAGCGGACCACGTTTGCGAGGATGCGCTGTCGTTTTCCCCTTATTGTTTTGCTCGTAGAGTCGACGCCGCTCCATCACGTGGCCATCTATGAAGTCAAACCCATTCACCAACTTCGGAATATCGTGAATAAAAACATTTGAATATAAACATCAGACTCACGGTCTCGCTCCGATATGTTGGAGGTCTTGATATCCAGGGTTTGCGTGTCGAGGAAGCCGGAATTTCTTGCTTGTCCTCAGTGTCAGTCTCCGGATCGAGCACATCTGTATCGTCCGACTCGTCGGTCGATTGGTACTGTGGAGTTAGAATGAATAAGTTGTTGTCCTCGAGCTTGATCCCCTGCGCCGCGAGAGCGGCAATTCTCTCGTCGCATTTCTTTAAAATAAAAATCAGCATAGAGAAGAGTGAAAGATCCTCAATATAGATACCCGTAGTTTACGCTGGTACTGGCGCCCTTTCTGTTTTTGCAATTTTGAGGCCTCCTCCTCACCATCCGAAGCCGCTCCCTCGTTCGCGAGTCTCTCCACCTTACGATTCAATGCTGCGATGTTCTTGAATACAACCTCGATCCTGTCGAGAATTTCGTCGTCCGTCTTCGCCTCCATCGTAGCCTTGGTCAGGATGGGATTCACAAACGGAGCTTTCTGACGAGTAAAGGCGATCAGCTTATCGTGCCATGAGCGATTGTCAGAGAAGCTGGCGAGCCAATCTGGGCGCAGGACAGTAGAATGAGTTTCTCGATCCTTGATGTAACCACCACCCTTCGTCTTTGATGACACGTCGGCAGCATCCTGCAGCTTAGCCGTTTTCCCGAGCCCCATTGCCAAAAAGAGCGTCTTTCTAACTGCGGTCTGTAGAATTTACGGGTTAGTCGTCAATTGTAGAGAAGATACATTTAACTGACATTGAACACATTATCCCGGCTACCCTTGCCCGTCTTCTTGGGTTTCATATCTTCCTCGTCGTCGTTCACTTTACTAGCGGAGAGGTTGAGTTTCTGAAGATATGCTTTCATGTCGCCGATCTGGCGCTGTTGTTCATCTAGTTTCGAATATATGAGAGTCTGTTCGTTTTCCAGGTCGTCAAGGTCGCTGAGAAGTCGTTCCTGCTCTTTTAAGCTCGCTTGAAGTTCTTCGCTTTGCCGTGCTAGAGCTAGTTCCAACGAGGAAATTCTCTCCTCATTCTGAAGGAGTTTATCGGTGAAGGCTTTCGGTAGTGTCTGGGGAGCTGGAGGACGCGGAGGAGTCGAGGTGGTGGAACGGGAGCTGACTGGAGTCAAAGGTTCGCGTCGTTGCGGTGTCATCGCATCAGGGAAAACCTCCTTCGGTAATTACCCCCGATTAGGATCACCTGTTTGGTAATTTGGCCGTTTTCCGGAGATTCGGGGTAATTTGCCGAAATTTCCCACTTTACCTTGATTACCGACCTCAGGATTTTTATATTGAGCTACGCCGTCAGATTTGTTTCCAATAGGGCCCGAATCCAATATGATATGTTTAGTAACGATTCCAGCCGTTTGTGTAACTTTGAGAAAAAAAAATCAGAGCACCGAAAAAATGCTTAAGTCAGTTCTGAGCTTGCCCTAAAGTCCACGTGTGGTAACAAGACGACGTCTTTCCCACTGTTTGACATGTGTCAAAAGAAAGTGGTTCGTTTTGATTTGAGCGCAACAACTATCAACAACTCTCTTCCTTTCCCCCCATCTTCCTCAGTCCTTCGTCCCTCACAAACTCACTTCAATGGCCCATGGTAAGTTCTTGTTCACGTACATATGCGTCCTTTATTGACATTCTACTCATACAGCCCCACGGCCCCGTGGCTGGAAACGTGTTCGTCGCTGCGCCGCCCGCCGCTTTCCCTGACGCACACCTCCACCGAATGGACTGCATCCTCTCGGTACGCATTCGGTATTCCTGCATTCGAGACTCTACTTATATAACCTCGGTATGTACGCAGCCTCCCGTCTCGAAATTCAGCGCCGCGCCTGCCACCGCCGCTGCCCTGCGAGTATAGTGGCCACGCCGCAGGTGGGTATACACATTCCTCATAGCAACACGCATCTGACCCCGCACCTTCCACAACAGGATGTTGTTGCAGTTGCGTTCCCCATCCCAGCCTCGTGCAATACAGCGATGCCCGCAATCCTTGGCATGCTGTCGCTCCAGCCGACGTACTTGACGTCTGGTAAGGCCGTTCACACATTCGTGAGGCGCTTTGTCTGATACCTAGTCGCAGATGAGCCTTGCTTGTTCCTCCGTCCTACGTCTTCTGCTGGTTTTTTTTTTTTTACCCTGGGTATGATGTCGCCGTGAGTTTTGTTCTATTGTCGTTGATCATATATTCTTTCTGACTTGCTCTTAGCATTCTCTCACCTCTCCTCCCACCTCGCCGGTGCTTCCCATCGTTACCGCTGAGTACATAACGTACGTTTTTCTTCGCCCGCCAGCATGTTGTCCCTAACATTGAACCTGCAGCACTGTAAGTACCGTGAGGTGCTGCGCGCGCGCGCTCGAGGCGACAGGGTTGGGGGTGAAATACGTAGAGCTTTAGGATACTTCTGTAAAACTTCGCCATTGAATGAATATATTGTTTACAATCCATATCTATTTTCTGAGTACTGGCCAAAATAAGAGCGGGAAATGCCCAGAAATGCTGCGGAAATCGTTGGTAATGGCAAGGTAATTTGTCCCAATTACCAGGGGGTGATGTAAAATGGGTAATCTGGGTAATCGGGGTGATTTGGGGAAATTCCGGGTAATTTACCCCCAATTGGGGGTAATTACCAAAGGAGGGTTTTCCTGATGCGCTCGACCGGCAACAGACTTCGGTTTGGCGGAGAAGATGTCAATTTTATGCTTGTCTGCAGTCTCTGCCACAGCAAGATCATGAAGCGAAGGATCGATGACGGGAGAGGATGAAGATAACATTTCTGGGGCTGCAAGCGGGGACGATAGAGTCGCAGAAGAGGAGGGAGAAGGCTGCGAAGGAGGGAATAAGGAGTCGCCAATCGATGTGATAGCAGTGTTGGGAGGGGGAGTATCTGAACTTCCACTCGGAAATACGAATCCAGACTCAAGAGCTCGAGGGGGTACGGATAGTGGCTGCTGTGCCAGAGGACTCGTCGTCAATGCAGAATTTGGGGGATGCGATGTTGAAATGGGAGAGGATTTCGAAGTAGAGGCAAGTGGAACTTTTGACGGGGTAGGTCTAGCGGCGAAGGGGTTTACGAAGTTAGTAGCAGGCGCCGGCGGTCTCGCTACAAACGGAGAACCCAGATGTGAGGGCTTCGGACGCGTCTTAGAGGTGAGGCCAGGGCCAGAAGGACTCGGTGAGGCATTCTCGTCAGTGCGCGACTGCATTGGAGGTGGTCAGCGCGTCTGAGGAGGAGGTAGGCAACAAGTCGCGTCTGAATGGCGCTGCAAAACAGTGCCAAACATGCATCAATCCTCCACCAAACCACCATCTCGTCCTCGTAGATCACCGTAGATCTCGATCATCTCAGGCCCGTTTCCTCTGAAATTTCTCCTGCATGTTCTCCTGGTTCCAATGTCCTTCTATGCCAGGTTTTTCTGCCATCGGCCCAGAAACTCACTCATTCAAAGCCCAGGTCGTCAGTGGACCAATACGGAAATTTCCTCGACTCTAGGTCTGGTATTACATGATATTTCACACCAAGGGCTCATCGGGTGAATATCTAGCAGCTTCCCAGAAAGGCCTGCGTGCATTTTCTCATGCTTGAGGCCCGGAACCGCGAAGGTGAAACAATTTTGAAACTAGGTGCTCTTCCCAACACTACTGATCGTGATGGTCAGACACTTTGGGAGTTGGCCTTGGACTGAGTACCCAGGACCCTCGGTTGGAGAAGGAACCGTGACAGGTGGACAGGTGCGCGTTCATGCACACACTTTATGCCAGGTCTGATGTCCGCTCACTCAACGCTCCCAGCTCCATCGCGCAGCTCATCTATCTCGTCGCCATTGTTGTGGGATGAGGGAACATCACTGTACGTTGTATGTGGGTACACTCTCCTCTCTCCTTTATCATGGTTCTGATGATGATTCCTCCCTCCCACCTCACGCTCTCCCCCTCGCTAATCACCCTGCTCACGATCGCAATGGACGACCAATGTGCTCGCTCAATCAGCTGCTCACCCTCCGCAGCGGCGGCTCCGCTGGATTCATACATGCGTACAAGCTCGCAAACACTCCGGATCCGGGCCAGGTGGTTAATGTGGTGCGCTTACTTGTTGTGTCCTTCGTCTCGCAGCCATTGATGTATCTTTGTGTCCCAGCTCGCGTGTGTCGGGTCTGATCTGGAGGAGTTGATGCGATGCAACCAGCCGCCGTCCACGCGACGTTAGTTGTGGGGCTCGGAGTAGGGAATTAAGGCTGTTCGTCATGGCGGGCGGTGTGTACTGGGAGTATGTAGCCCATCTCAATGTTCTTATAGCTGCCAATGAATTGTTTCACTGTATTGTGAGGTGTGGAAATGCAAATCAAAATAAAATGAGGATGAAATGCTGCTACGATGTGAACAATATGTCGCCAATATCTAGCCAACACAGGACGTAAGTGCAACATATTTGTGGTGCTCGATCTGGCCAAAATTCGTCCAATATTTGCTTAATACAATACGTATTCTCGTAATATTGATCGCTATTTATTTGCGTCAAAGTCCGGTGTGTGTGGCTCGCACGCTCCTATCTCGGGGAACGCAGCACTTCCCATGGGTGCCGGTGAAGCAACCATCGTATTGCGGAGTACCTACGGAGCGTCAAGCTGCGACAAGATCCTCAAATACATCCCTCACGGGCCTCCCGTCAAGCCGTCGTCAGCCGGTGCCTATGGGCCCGATGACACGAGGGACCCGGATGAGAAGGTGCGCAGGCCCGCCACCAAGGCGGCGTCGCCACCAATGCGTCCTGCGACCGCGCCCTCCAGCTTTTTCTGCCAGCGCACCGCGTGCACGGACCATCGACAGAACTCGGACCCGTCAGAAGTTCACCCGTTTTCACCCGACTTTCCCCTTTGGGTCCGCTGTCAATCCTGCTTATCATGTTACTCGCGTTCGCCATTCGCATCAACATTCACTGCGTCTTAACGTCCATTTCCACTTTCATAAAATTCGTAACCACATCTGGTGTCCCCGATTTCGACCAATGTGTACGCACCGTGACTTCTTCGATTATTGGTGCGAAGTATTCTTCACGCTGTGTACCCTTGGGAAATGGACCTACGTTTAACAATTTATTCGCAATATAGTTCCTCCTCCATCCGTGTATATTCCCTCTACTTTTTTACCGCTCGGCTACATTTCTTGGAATGCAAGTGGAAATAGTTGAGAGCTGTTTTTTATTTACTTTACAATGGCCAGGTTACCGACATTTTTTCCTTTGACCCACTCGTGGGCCACCCGCGCTCCTACACCCGACTTTGTATTTTAAGCCACAGACAGTCCTGACAAGTGCGAAGCAACCACGGCGCTGAAGTTTCTTCCTCACTCCCCTGCATAGTTGCGCAAATATAATCCGCTTAGCAGAACCCTCCAATTTGTACGAAACTCGCACACTAAAAATGATGATTAAATCCCAAACTACATACTCCACGCGATGATCAAGTGAATCGTAACACCTGAGAAGAGAAGGGGCGGAGGGAAAGGAAATGAACTGAAGGTGGCTTATAATCTGCCTACTCGCCAAAAAGCGCCACCTTTTCCAGTTACAAGGCGACGCCACCCCCACAGCCGCCTGGACCAATCAAAGTGCACGGCGAAGTAAGAAGTAGAGTAAGGCGGTGAATGGGATACATCAATAAGGAATAGGAGCAAGCAGGAGGGTTGACACCGAAGTACTATTTTCCGAAGCGCGGGGATAATGGCAAAATAAACTAGATACGAGAATGAGATGGGTGGGTGGATAGGTGTGGGAAGACCGGCATATAGGAAGTAGATAGCAAAGAGGTACTTTCAGTCATGCAATGTATGAACAAGACATCGCAAGAGAAGGGGCAGAGGAGGAAGGAAGTTGGAAGGAAGTGTCCGGACCCCTCAACCCCCGCCGGAAGCAACCCAAACCCTAATGCCAGCTACATTGCGCGTACGGCGAACGCAGATGCAGACATGGAGGGCGGGGAGTGGAGGGTAGGTTGGACTCTGCAGGAACTCCCAACGGCGCGCGTGCAGTGCTTGACACCGACGACATCGGCGGCCTCCCGCACCTCGTCAAACACCAAGCGTGCCTGCCACTCCTCAACGTATTCGAGCCCACCTCTTCCAGCGGCGGCCTCCCGGCATCCACCAGCCGCACCCTACCCAAGACATCCATCCGGTTTCCATTCTCCGCCATCGTCGCGTCCTCCCAGCCCAGAAACGCGCCGAGCGAGGGACGGCAAGTCGCAGGCGACGCACGCGCTCTGGCTGGATTCAAGCCCTCGTGATGAAGTTGCAAAGCTTGGAGGCGCGCGCGGCGAGGATGAGATCAGAGTCGGCCCCGAAGCCGCAAGCGCTAGGCCTACTCGCTCTGTCCGCGTTCCGACCCACTAGCAACACCACCTCCATCAGCATCGACTACGGAGAGGGGTAAAGGAGCTCCTGCACCATGCACCCCCTGCCGCCACCACCGGCTCCATCCGCGCGATCACAACATGCCTATGTATTCGCACAGAACTGCAACGTCGATCCACCCCGCGCACGCGCACGGCGTTCCACACCGCCAGCACGCACCCTCCCCTCTCGGTACCCATAGCTCCTCGGCGGCAGCAGGGACGAACGCGCAGGTGGGTGCCGAGGCGGCGCGGCGACGCTGGCGGGGATGTAGATGTGGGACGTCGAAGACGACGCGGCGCGGAGAACGCAGGTGCGACAGAAGTCGGTAGGTGGGTCGGGTCGCGCGCGAATATGGCGAGCGTACGGCGGGGACACACAAGAGGGTGTCGATTCGCAGCCTGCGCTGGATGGATAGGATCGAATCGGGGTCGGGTAGGTGAAGGAATTCACGCGGATACCGCGCACACGCCAAGACGGTGTCCGCGGTCGAAGCGCTGGTGCACTGCTGCTGATCGTCGCGGAAAGGCGGTGGCCGGGATGGAGAATCGGGTTCAGAGTCGGAATGGTATCGAGAAGTGCCGTCGCGGTCCCTAAAATCTGGAATCTTGCGAGCGCGGGACGACGGGGCTAGTCGCGGCGAGTACGGTGTGCTGGTGCGCTGCTGGTGGTCCTCGCGGGAAGGCGGTGGGTGGCCTGGATAGTCTGAGTCAAAATCGGGGGCCGTCGCGCTCGCGGCAATCTTGTGAGCGCCTGGCGGGACGGCGTGCTTCCAGGCGAGCAGGCGTATGTGCGTAGGGGCGCAGGTGGCGATGATACTGGACGATGTTCCGGGGTGTGGAGGACATGAGTATCCCGGCGAAGGATGCCTCGCATGGAGTGAGGCAGGGACTCGGAGGAGGTGGGTTGAAATGGGAGACTCGTGGGAGGCCAAGCAAGTTGCGCGCAAGTCCAGAGCTCAACTTGTCGAAGTAGACGAAAGCGATATCGTGTCGACGGAGTACTTAGACGTCAGAGTTAGCTTTGAAGTCGAGGTTGTGGTAAAGGTAAAAAGTGGTGACGTGACGAAATCGTGACTGATCTCAACCGGATCTCAACCGGCCCGTCGCTTGGACCGTTTTTGATTAGTTCAAATTCAATTCTATTAATGGAATTACGAAAGGCGAGATGCGTAGAAATATCATAGTTATTACATATCCAAAAAGAAGATGGAGAACAGAACCTCTTCTGGACTCCGATCTCCCGCCCCCGCTAAATTGGGTTAACCTGGCCGCAGAAAGTGTAGATATCGACAGATCAACAACGGCTATCTATCTGCGAAATAGATCACCTTCTGCATGGTGAGTGAACGAACCGACGGTAATTATAGTTATGACAATTTACTCTCAGGATGTGAACAGTGACACTGGACATGCTCAGAATAAATCCGCCGGCTCCTTCCTGTAATCTCCTCAAGTCTATCCCCACAAAAAAAAAAAACACGACGTCGTCACTCATGTATGCCCTCAGGAGAACTCGAACCCCATCGCACATTGCCCGACTCGGAGGGTCTAGACGGCCTATGTTGCATGGGTGATTTCGCATGTCCCATTAATCCACAATGGCATTGTGGACTTTCGCTTCCTCAGCAACTGTTTCAGTTTCTGAATGCCGGTTCCCAGGTGAAATTTCATCATTGTCGTCCTTCACTCGGAATGTTGGCAGAAAAACCCTGTTCCCCTGTAAATAATCATTAGACTGGATGAATAATTTAAATAATATCCCGCCCAGGAAAAATCCACAAAGCAAAAAGAAAGAAAAAAAGGCGAATTCTTGGCTGTGTATGCCCATGGGAGGATTCGAACCGCCATCGCCCATTACTAAATCGTATGGGTGATTTCGCCTTAATCAACAAGGGCTTCCTGCATTTACAATTGACACGAATATGGCTGATTGGAATGGAAGAGAGAAGGACCGAGGAGAAAAAATCTTGAAATCCAGCAAGGCTGCGTGTTACCACAACGACTGTTCATCCCGATTCTCACCCACTCGAGAGTCTATTTTTATGCTTTGGATTGTCATGTCATAGAGACACATCTAGAAATCTGGGACTTGTATGCCCTCGAACCTCCATCTCCCGTCACAGTTTGTTGCGTGTTCCAAATAATCGGTAGGCGATTTCACATTAATCCATGAGGGCTCTTCACGATTCAACTGAACACGAATATGGTTGAACGAAATTGCCGAGACAAGGGACGATAAAAATATTTTGAATGCGAGATATTGTAGTTGCTTTCAATCAAAAACATCTTTCTTTCTCTTACCTTTGGCGGTCAATATGCTTATACGCATTGTATTCGTTGCCAGGAAAGGCATCATCACATAAAGGAAAGACGCGATCCGATCCCCGAATACTTGGAGCCGAAATGGTTGGTGAGTGATTTTGCATTGATCCACAAGGGCTTCGTGTATTTACAGGGAACATCGATATATGGGAAAGGAGGCATTTGAACCTGGCGAAGGATTTCAAATAATTGAACCTAATCTACCGTTTCCAGAATGCAATTCAGGCCGCCACACCTATATAGCCCACACTTCGCCTCTAATTAGAGGTGGAGGAACAGCTGTTCTCCTCCTCTAATTAGACCAACTAGTGTTAGTTGTCTATGCTTTCGTTAATGTACCAGTAAATAAATACCATTAACGCCAAGATACCTCTTTGAGACCACCGAAGCCATCAATCATGTGGCTGATCGCTGTGCCATCATCGTGATTGCCACCGCCTTCTCATCGCCGTCGCTGGCAGATTCCGCATCACCGCCGCACCATCAATCCCATCAAACCACCCATTGCCGCCGTCGCGTTGACCTCTCCCTGCCTATTCAGTGCCCTAAAATCATGAAAATAATATATTATGTCAGGATTAGTCATAGAAATGATGTAGTATCAGAGCGCCACGTGTACCACGTTCCTTTTTGATGCAGCGGCGCATCGCGCCTCCCGCTCACTGCGTGGTTGTTCCTCTGCAAATAATGTGTCCAGGGCTCTAAAAATAATTGTAGGATCCCCTGGAAGGTACCATAACATGCCTACTGCAACGCGCCACCGCCGCCACAGGTGTGTATGCTGTGGCACATAATTATTGTGTGTGGCTCCAGAAATTGCTCTACCACAGTCAGTATCTGCTGTACCGCTCAAGGAACACTTCCAATGGTCTAAAGGGAGTTTCTAAATGTTTCAAACTCGGTGCAAGACCTATCTGATCGTCAAGCATGGCTCAGAGAGGTGATTTCCCTGTTCACATTATTATATCTGTACTGGAATCAAGATTCGCTGTATGTAATTTATACCTTTTAGGGGGCTTAGTGGTGCATCTCTTGACATTCCCGCTCCAAATTCTTGGCCCTGTGGCTATTACTGCACCACAGAACAAATGTTTCAATATATGGAGAAATATTGTTGGAGTACCCAGCAAGGGTAAGGGAAACCTAAAGAGAGCATGGATCTCTTTTTATGCATGATTTTACAGCTTTCAAACAGAACAATGCAGCGAGGGGACCACCGTGCACATCACAATGGGTACTTGCAATCAACTCCACATTCAGCGGACATACACCCATGGGATGATCCCATTTCCTTCCCAAATTACCGTACAATGTATGTTCCATATGTACAGTCCTTAACCGGGAAGCGAAACGCTTAAGCAGATTGGACGTTTTCGGTACCGCGGCCACTGATATTATAATTTCTTGTTCCCCTAATCAATGTATTTCATCTCTGGCTACATGACCATGAAAAGAACCAGATGGATTGGTGTGGTTTTGGTGGAGAACGAGCCCATTCTTTCCCATCAGCCAATTTGAGCTAAACACCTAGAAGCGAAATATTTTCTACGATCGGCGCAATGGAGTGTGTTTGAAGACCTGGGGTGGCCAGATTCTGATTCTACGACTTTGAAAACCCCAATGCATTCTATGGCTGTGATATTTCTTGCCAGCAGCTGGGGACACGGGCAGCTCAAGAGTCAATGATGTGGAAAACTGAGCCAAACAATTGACTCAAAAGGTTTATTTTTCCTCGAGCCCTTGAAGCGCCCTCTGCCTAATTCCTTTTGGGAATATGACTTTTAGATAGTATAGAATGTGCTCAAGAAAAATCGGGCTTGTAGGATGCTCAAACGGGGCAAAACATGTGATATTTCGCTTCACGGTTTATTTCGCTTCCCGGTTAAGGACTGTACCATAATTATGGCCATATTACCGACCAGAATAAGGATTTTTCCTGGTTGGTGAGTGGTCCATGATCAATTTTGTCAATTTTGCTACCTACCGCTCTAGATCCTCAAGAAATATTCTGAGAATACAGGAACCGCAGAAGACAGTCTGCCAGCAGTACCAGTGATAATTTCCGCATTTTACACAGCCCCTAGCCTGCTCAATGACATTTTCGACATATCGCGAACTCACTGCAAAAAGCACACGGTTTGACATGATATGACTTCCTTATCAGGAATACCGCGAGATCACTTTCATTTCCTGTTACTTGCAGCACATGCAGTGGCTCAGAATCAAACCAGAATATCTGTAACACAAGTGTGAGAGGCTGTTATACACCAAAGAATGGGTATCCTGGCTGGTTTTAAGAGGCCAAAAATAGCTTTTATTTATTTGGCGGCAAGTGGATCAAAAGTGGTGAATGTGGCACATAGGTGCCAGGAAGTCCCCAATTTTTCCTTGGAAAGTAGCATATACCCTCTGGAATCTCATATGAATACTGGTCCAGGCTCAATGTAATGTAGGAGGATAACTACCAAGCATCCGGGATCAAACACACACTTTCAACAAAAATAAGCACTGTGCTGGGCAGAAACAGTTACAAAGTTCCTATGCTGGTGTATACTCGTTTCCTATGGATATACAGTGACCGGAATATTGATGTCGTGAGGCATTACAATTTTATTAGCAGTGTTTCAATAGACATCGGATAATCAATAAATTTGGCCTTAGTTCGGTGTGTATACCTGATAATCTTAAAGAGAAGATGTGATCCAACTTGAAAATACGACAGAAACACTCAATAAATTCTGGGGGTGTCTGAAGCAGCTATTTATAACAGTAGAGCAGATATAGTGTCTGAGCTGATGCAGGTCCTCAGAGGGTGTAGCGCTCTCAGACAAATCTTGCGCCGCATGTAGCACATTTACACATTCTTCCTCGACTATCTGAGGTGCTCTTTTAGCGGTACAGCAGGTACTGAATGTGGTAGAGCAATTTCTGGAGCCACACACAATAATTATTTGCCACGGCATACACACATGCGGTGGCGGTGGCGCGTTGCAGTAAGCACGTTATGGTACCTTCCAGGAGACCCTAAAATTATTTTCAGAGCCCTGAACACATTATTTGCAGAGGAACAACCACGCAGTGAGCGGGAGGCGCGATGCGCCGCTGCATCAAAAAGGAACGTGGTACACGTGGCGCTTTGATACTACATCATTTCTATGACTAATCCTGACATAATATATTATTTTCATGATTTTAGGGCACTGAATAGGCAGGGAGAGGTCAACGCGACGGCGGCAATGGGTGGTTTGATGGGATTGATGGTGCGGCGGTGATGCGGAATCTGCCAGCGACGGCGATGAGAAGGCGGTGGCAATCACGATGATGGCACAGCGATCAGCCACATGATTGATGGCTTCGGTGGTCTCAAAGAGGTATCTTGGCGTTAACGGTATTTATTTACTGGTACATTAACGAAAGCATAGACAACTAACACTAGTTGGTCTAATTAGAGGAGGAGAGCAGCTGTTCCTCCACCTCTAATTAGAGGCGAAGTGTGGGCTATATAGGTGGCCAAGTTGGTTAATCCAACAGTTTCTCTCCGGTTGCTCTCCTCTTTCGGTTCTTGGCACGTCAAATACTTCGCCCGCTTCTCCCACTGCCGCCACTATATAGACGCCAAGTCACTACTCACGCCCAGGACAAAATTCTTTTGACCTACGTAGAATGGTGTGCTGAAAGTACTCCGAGATTTTTCCTATTGGTTCAGGAAATGCCGAGCCAATGGGAAAAATCTCTGAACACTTTCAGCACGCTTTTAAGTAGGTCGAAAGAACTCTATGCTGAGTGTGTTACCTTCGATTGACGATCAGGAAATTGCAATACCGGCGGCGGCGTGCCGGTTGAAGCTTCCAAAGGAGACACGTCAACCTCGCACTGCTCAGCGCCATTTTCTGGAAGAAAGAAAAGGGGGTGTTGACCTACTTTGAAAGAAGGATGGGACGAAGTATTAGAGAATGGGCAGTTGTTGGGGCAGAGGGAAGATGCCGGTTCAGGAAAGCAAACATCATGTGACCGCGCGAATTTGTTTCTATCCCCATCCGGCGGGACGGGCTTTGTAGGCTCCCACATCTCGCTCTTGACCGCACCTACCACAAGCTCCAAGCGCGCGTTGGCGCGACCCTTGTATTGAGCTGATATCAATCCGAACCACGAGTCCGCCACGCACCGGTCCTTGGATTGGATTCGTATCGGCGTTTCCAGAACCAGATATCCCGCCGCGTCCTTATATTCTAAATGGTGTGGGCTCTCTGTGGCGGAAGCCACGCATCCACCCCCAGTGTCACAGTGCCGATTTCTTCGTAAGTCTCTGGAAAAGATTCTGCAGAATTGGACTTGACACGTCATTAGGGTTTCTGTGCCGTACGTCCCACTTGAACTAACTCGGTCTTGAATGTCATTTGTAACAGACACAGAGAGCATCATCGTGTGCGCACTTCGAGTGTCCCTGACCCCCCAACGCCGGACTGGATCGCGACGACAGCGAGTCCCCCAGTTCTGATGCATGTTCCTGCGTCGTATGTGTGAGTGCGCTCATTTGTATCCATCTTTAGCCATGCGTGCTGCTGAATCCTCCAAGAAACAGAGATGCAGGGTGAGTTTTTTGCGCGAAAAGTAGAGGAGTCATCGCTGATTTTCTCCAGCTTCGACAAGTCTAAACCAACCCCGCGCGGAATTTTGCGTCCCTCGCCCCAACAGCGGCAACAGCATCGCCACCAAGGCCAGTCGCAAGATCCCCGCCGTTCACGGACGCACCACCACACACCTCAGCCCACGCCCGCACCACTCCCAGTGCATCGCCGCCCACCGCCCATGCCCGCCGTCTCGTCGCATTTTCTGTACTCCAAGTGCACCGGCCGCCGGCGCGCACTCTGTGTAATCTCCGGGTCCAAAATCACGAGTGGCACAGAGTGACCTGACTCCGCATATAATAACAGATCGGTATCAACTACCGCGGGCAGAGCCACGAGCTGCGCGGGTGCATCAACGATGCGAAGCATGTCTTCAGTTTCCTTGTCCGTGCGTTGATTCCTGTTATCTCCATCTTTTGAGATAAATGCTCGGGACTAATGGATTATTTGCGAGGATAGGACACGCGGGGTACAAACCCAAAGACATCGTCGTCCTCACTGACGACAGCCCACACCAACGCTCGCAGCCGACGCGCAAAAACATCATCGACGCGATGCATTGGCTCGTGCGCGATGCGCGCCCTCATGACGCGCTGTTCGTTCACTGTGCGCCATGCCGTTATTTTCGTTTTATTCTATTTGACGTCGGCTGACTCGGCACCGACGCAGACTCCGGACACGGCGGGCAGACGCCCGATAAGGATGGGGGCGAGGTGGACAGATGGGATGAGGGTGCGTGTTGATATCTGCGCTGCCTCGGGACGTCTGGAGTCTTACGGATTTATGCGTGGACCGCAGTGATTTACCCCCTCGACTACGAGCACAACGGCCATATCGTCGATGATGTGCGTTCTATCTCTCTCACTGCTTTTCTTATATCCCTCAATTCAAATCCACATCACCCAGGAAATGCACGACATCATGGTGCGTCCACCGCTTGTAATCCGTCAAGGACATGATTGACTAATTAGTAACCTCACTGTAGGTTAAGCCTCTTCCTTCTGGCTGCCGACTCACTGTAGGTTTACTTCCCCGCTTTCCTTATAAACTAATTGCTTCGTAGGCGATCTTCGATGTGCGCCTGTTGTTTCCTTGCTCCCCTCGCTGCGGGATAAAATTTCTGATGCCTCATGCAGTCGTGTCACTCCGGCACTGTGCTCGGTAAGCAGCTCCCTTCTCTTCGTTCTGCATTAATCCTCGTGCTCACACTCCCAATCCCTGTAGACCTGCCCTATATCGTGAGCTCGCTGCAGCCTTATCACATGTGCCTTTTCTCGAACGCTGAGTAATACCTGATGCAGTACGACCACCGCGGACACGTCAACCAGCGCGCGCTCGCGCGCAAGGCGACCGCTGCGGACGTGATCTCGCTCTCGGGATGCAAGGACGACCAGACGAGCGCGGATACGTTCGAGGACGGGGCGGCTGTGGGGGCGGCGAGTCATGTGGGTTTTCCTCTTCTTTCCTGTGCTTGGTTGGTAATGCATGATTTATGGGCAGGCGTTCATCAAAGCAATCGAGGCGCACCCGCATCAGTCGTATCGCGAGTTCTTGCATAATGTCCGGTGCGTCTCTTTGCTGTTCCGTTTTTCATCGCTGCGCCGATGATCGAGCGAGTGCTCATGAGGAAATTGATTTGCAGCGTGATCCTACACCCGAAGTACAGCCAGAAGCCGCAGCTTGGGAGTTCGCATCCCATTGTGAGTTTCGCACTTCCGTTTTTCTCCTCTCCACTTGTCCTTCCCGTCCCAATTTCGTTTTGCTGGGCGACCAATGCTGATGCGCGCTGATGTACTTTTACTTTAGGACACGTCCCTGAAGTTCATTATGTGATTCTCTTACTCTTGAAGTACGAATATTCTTGTATTTCTTCCTGTGTGATTGTCTTCCATGATCGTGTGGCGCGCCCTTGACTCTAAATAATGTACGGACCTGTTTTCAAAGTTTTACAATCTTGAATTATCCATTCATTGTGTGTACTATCTCCTGACAATTGTTTGTGTTTAGTTTTTTTTTTGTTTCATCGCTCTGTTCAATGACTGGGCATTGAGCGCGACGGGAGACAGGCCATGTAAGTGGGCTGTTGGGTGTACGGCAAGTCCGGCGAGGGAACAAAACGAGTTCCCAATTCTGTTTTCCAAGGAGGGGTTGGGAAACTGATTCCTGATTACCAAGCTAACGTCAACGTGGAAGCCAACTAACAACATTCATATTCACATTTACAAACTCTATCCGACACACAAAATACAACCACTGAAACCGAATCGGACATTAAATGAACAGCCAATCAATCAAGTCGTCGACCAAATCCATATCCAACCCTATACTTTTTTTTATTTCTAGCAAGGAGTGCAACATCAGAAAGACCAGGTAACCGAAATCACTCCGTCGTTGATGTAGTTGGAGTCAAGCGCCGCCATCGCGCCTTCGGAGAAGTCGAGTCCGTTACTGCCATGGAATCCGGGGCACAAGTCCTGCACGGTGACTTGGATGGACGCGCTTCCGTCTGTGGTACAAGATGTGTTCAGCATCGATTATCGAGGAGGGAAGAAGGAATGATACGCACAAGTAACAGTAATCATCTGACCACAATGGGAGCCGTTATCCCAGTGTCCCGATCCGAGTGCGACAATCATATCCCAGTTCTGCAGAGTCGATCCGCACGCACCCGTCCTCATAGTAGGTCGCTTGATAGCAAGGCATGGTTTTCAGAAATGCGAGATAAAGAATTGGGAGGACATACCGAGGCCGTTAAAGGACTGGCCTCCAGTTCCGCTGGTGCCACCAGTGACGCAGAGGACTTGACGGATTTGAAGGTCTAGCCGTAACGAACGAAAAAGCTCAGTTAAAATTGAAATGGACTCGTGGAAGAGGTCAGTACTTGTGCAACCACTGTTAATCAAGCCAAACGCTCCACTGTCGAGTCGCCGGTGTCTGCGAAGCCGGCTCGATGGGACGCGGGGGTGCGCTGGTAGGAACGGCGGCGCACAGGTACGGAGGGTCCAAAATGGAAAATGACGGCTGCGCCGATCGTATGCAGCTTGGATGGATGGGCGTAGATGGACGGAACGAAGAACTATAGGCGATGAGGGTGTGATATATCGGTGTCGAAGGCTGTAGCCCTAACCCTAAGCCGGTCGGAGGAGGAGATTCGGAAAAGACCATGGCAGAACGCGGACGCGCAGGAGGGGGGCGGGCGACGCGGAACGTAGTGGGGCAGTCAGATACTATAGAGATCGAAGCATGCGAGGCGCGGCGCGCTTGCCGCTAAGCGAGTCCTGACCCGACGCCGACAACTCCCAGGTGCTCGCCACCAGCGACACGCGGAACACAACGGCGACGACGTCGTACTTCTCCCCCGCCTCCTGCCGCGCACATCGCTCGAGATGCACGAGCCATTGGGCTGCCGGATCTTCTCTCCGTGGCAATATTGAGACGTGAAGGACTGCAATGAACCCGCTGCGCGTTCGTGTAATCCCCCGGCAGCAGCTCGCTCTCCCAGATCGCGCTGCACTCCACGAACTATCCCGCAGCTGGACGATGCAAGGACGACGCGAAGGGCTCTCCGGGCTATAAACCGCCGGAGCAGTGCAACGCCAAGCACCCAAGAGGAGTGCTCCATCCCTATTCGCCCGTTCTCCGACCCGTCCCCGAGACCGACAATGTGTGCGCGAGCAGCTCCAATAACGCGGCGTCGCGGCGTCGGCTGCGAACGCCCTGTATCGCGCGCGCATTGAAGGCATGTGCGCGAATTGGCGATCCCGAGCTGGATGCCACACGTATGAGCGCAGACCTGCATGACGCGGATGGTATGACGCCTCCACCGAGCAGCGTGATCTCCGGTAAGACACGCATACCGTTCTTTGCTCCCCACCCGCCGTACGCCAGCCCGCATCCTGCCGTCCACCACCACCACCATCAGCTCCACGTATACCGTGCCGATAGCGCGGACGGGCAGAGCGTCTATGCCGTGGCGCGTCGAGACTGGGTAGGCACAGAGTGGCGACACCGCGTACCGGTACGGACGGAAGGACCGGCGCGAAACGCAGAGCCGTGACGCGAAGAATAACCGACACGCTGCCGCACGCGGGAGGCGCAGCGCGCGCGCTCCTACAGCGCAGCGGGTGGATGGTCTAGAGAGTGGTCAGGGGGGTTGGCCGACGATGATGCAGCGTGCGGGACCGCGGCAGCGGCACATGGTATGTGGATGCATCCGGGTCTATGAGGACGGCGATAGAGGGACAACTTGAAGCGCGACGACGACGCAGGCAGAGGAGCGTGCCGGCACGAGGCGGTAGGTACCAAGTCGTCGGGTGCTTCATGCAGCCAGAAGCGAGACAGAAACTGAGAAAGAGAAAGAGAGACCGCGATATCGCAAGGACGAGGATTCGTTGATTCTGTCCAATATTGGAAATTGGTTATCCGAGTTAAACCCATTCCTAGATGACTCGGGCTCCACCACAGTTGCTTCGCGGGATTCTCTTGTCCAGGACGGTGGATAAAGAAATCAGATGATTCAAATATATATTCATATTCGCAGTAAGAGCACAGCTGCAGGGAAGTTGCTAGCCATGGAGGATCTTGCGAGTGGAAAGACGTCGCAATGACGCAATCATGGTGGCGGCGCAAAAAGTGTGAGCAAAGTGACGTGACGTAGTGACTGATGTCATCCGGAACCAGGCCCGTGAGCCGACGCTTGGACCGTTTTTGAAACCGGGGTCGCGTTCAGAATGACACAATGTCATTTTCAAATACAAGGGCAAAAAAAAAAAAAAGTGGATGGTCAACTGGCTACGCCGCCAGGAAAAGTTTAGCGGGATGAGAAAAACACAACAAGGACAAAGAATCACTCGTGACCACGCTTTTCTCCTCATCACCACCTCATCCTCATCGTGATCGCTTCACGGAGGGAGGTTTTCATTGACCAGGTAACAACCTCGTCGTTGTGAATGAAGAACCTATCTTTCAACCTTTTGCAGGCTCGATCGATGAATTTGTGTGGCATGGCCGATTCACGAGAGAGAAGTACCGCCACAAGCACCGGGGCAATTGTGCCCCATACACCGACGGATGTTCGCGCGCGCATATCGGAGCTAGATGCCTGTATCTTGGATCTCGAAGAGTCTCTTGCTGCCGCGCGTTGCGAGCGAGAGAATTTGCAGTTTCGACTTGACGAGTACAGATACCCCGTCCTCACCCTCCCCGTCGAAATCACTTCGGAAATATTCTTAAACTTCCTGCCCATCTACCCATTGCGTCCTCCGCTTTCTGGATCGTCATCACCTGCAGTCTTGGGACAGATCTGCAGCAAGTGGCGCCACGTCGCGCTCAGTACTCCCCAACTGTGGAGGGCAATCGAGATCGAATTACGCCTTGATTTCGATCGGTTCGTGAATACGAAACTGAGTATTCTTGAAACCTGGCTTGCGAGATCCAAAAATTGTCCTCTATCTCTATCCCTACAGACTCGAAGCGGATACTGTGATGGGGCTCCGCAACTGCGTCGTTTAGAGGACACAATGTCCGCGCACTCCGACCGCTTTCAATTCCTGGATATTGACGGGGACGGGCTCCGGGGCCCTTTCCCTTTACTCCGCGAGCTGACTGTGGGCTCTAGCGTAGTGCACACGGCGGCGACTGTTTTTTGCGACGCTCCCAGTTTGACAACAGTTCACTTTCCCAGGGCCTCCGCGCCGTCCTACTTCGAGTTGCCATGGTCCCAGCTCACCACCATCTCCGTTATGGAGTGTGAACTATCGGAGGTGGCGAATATACTGCGGCTTGCTGTTTCCCTCGTCGATTTCCGTGGTTCCCTTTGGGATGACCCTCTGGAAGAAATACCACTGGAACCACCACTCATCATGATGCAGCTCGAGTCATTAACTCTTGGTGATCAGCCGTCGAACGACCCGGGATTTCAGAAACTGCTACTCGATATGCTCACCGCTCCTGCCCTCCGACATCTCACGGTTTCAGAGCGCGAGCTCGGTCCTGATCACCTTTCCACTATCACCTCCCTTCTCTCCAGATCACACTGTTCGCTCGAATCCCTCCATATCACTCACTCCTCGTGGCACGAGGCAAATTATCGTTCAGTATTCCCCTCGATCCCAGCCCTCAACGTTTCCACTCTTGACTTCAACGATTCAACTGACGAAGATGAAGAAGAGTGGTGACGCTGGCGAGTAATTTCGCCATTGTGCCTCGAAAACTGCTGGTACGTCGCGCAAAGTTAACCATCGTGCCTATCTTGATCAGTTCCCGTTTACTGTAGCTGCTCCTCTGGCTACCATCTTCCCGTTCGCAAATGTACCCACTTTTTCCGCTACGTCTTCTTCAGTAATGGTTACCTTCATGATGGTTATTGCCCGCATTTGATGAAGGCTCCCCACTCGAAATTGAACATGGAGAGGGTAGCTCAACCGTCCATGTCTTTCTTATTTCAGTTGCAATATGGCTTTCATTTCTGACGTACATATACACTCTTGTTCATTTTTTTCTTATTCCATTGGATATTTGGGCGTCTTTTCATACCGTGCCGCCTTCAAATTATTGATCTCGTTGGGGAGCGACACTGACTCCAAATAATAAAATCATAAAATAATCAGCCGTAAAAAACGGCGTAAACTGATGGTAAGAATGGGACTCGGTCCAGCCTTCCAGTCCTGAATTTATGGATGGTCCACATGGTGCATGACGCGGACGGTGTGAAACCCTAATATTTGCATGTAAGTTATTAATTTGCAATTAGTCCCAACTATTATGGGCCACATATTTGCTTTGCTAGTTCTTTATTGTCGCGGACCGAAAGTGTACTGGGAACACCCCTTAATGTTTATAAAACAATGTCCACGAGAGAACAGTCTTGTCATCTGAGAAAAAGGAGCAGGCCCTCGTCAGCCTCCCAGGGCCCCCAGGAGTCTCAACCCAATTGAACCTGGATATATGGCTGCTTCACAAATTGATTCTTTGAAAGAGAATGGACAAGATTTGTACCATGCCCGCGGGTGTATCCGGACCCTCTTCTACGCATCTCTTTGACCTAACGAGAAATGTGGGTGCTTGATTTGCCATTTAATCAACAAGACGCCAAATCGAACCAGAGTATGTTAGCTCCTGCGAAAATCCATTTTACGCGATGCAACGAAAAATGTTCAGGTTGAGATCCCACAATGTCCACGGGAGGATTCGAACCCCTGTCTCCCACTGAAGGCCACATCACAACTGCATTAGCGTATGCGGCGAATTTATATTAATCAAACGGGACTTTGAACCAAGATATGGCGCCTTTAATAATTTATTTACACAAGAGACGCAACAACATACATTGAGGAGCCGGAGCCTCCGTCTCCCTCTTCGGAATTCCCAGTGATTTTCATTTCATCAAAGGGTCCCTCCCTCATTTTGTACACATGTTCGAACTTCGGAACATTCCGATAACAATTAGACGCAAACAAGCTGACGTGATCTTCCTTCCTCCGATGACGACAACAAATTGGCTCACCCCAGACCAAGGATGAAAGGTCAGACTTAAGTGGTCGTGCAAGGGTTAACCACTAAGATCAGTGCAAAGATCCGGTTACCGACTCGGAGTCGGATGGGGCATCCCCGTGTGCTCTTGAATTAGCGTTTTCCTCGACTTATCTGGACCATCCGAACTTTCAGGCTCCAAACAAAAAGAACTGCCGCCCTATCTATACCCTCCCTGCGGAGATCACGGCGGGCATATTCGTCCATTTCCTCCCGGATTACCCTGAGCATCCTCCGATGACCGGGCTGTTCTCTCCTACACTGTTGGGACAGATCTGCCGAAATTGGCGCGAGATAGCATTCGACACCCCTCGGTTGTGGAGAGCCATTTGCATATACCTCTCTGGAGCAGGCATTGATGTTCGACTGAAACTGCTCACTACTTGGCTTTCACGCTCGAAGTCCTGTGCTTTTTCTCTCTCCTTTAAAGTGAAATACACATTGAACCTGCCCCAACTCCCCCATTTCACGGCAGCCCTTCTCTCGCACTCAGAGCGCTGGGAATACGTCCGATTGATCATTCCCTTCCACGATCTTCGCTGGATTGACGGTCCTTTCCCTCTGCTATGTGACCTGACCTTTGGTCCCAACCACTATCCTGACCGGGGAAGTGCGGTCACGGCAATGCATCTTCGCGACACACCGCAATTGAAGACCATTATCCTCGGGGCGAGGTTAACAAACTATAGCAGCTTTGTTTAAACAATTCCTATTGAGACAGGAATTGCCGTTTAAACAGCTGTTTAATCTAATCAGGTTAAACAGATCAATGGCAGTTCAGGCCTTCAGGACGGTTAAAGAGGCAGATTAAACAATGTTTAAACGGGCCAAAAGTCCTTTTACACCGAGGTTCGAACCCAAAGCTCAATGAGCCAATTACATAAACAACCCAACAGACCAGCGGACATCCAACTGAGCCAACATGAAGTGATGGTTGGAGACTATAATGGTGCTTTATTAGGACCGTGGGGCCGGGTACAAAGTGTTGAGTTGTCCATTCTGAGTTCAATTGGGTTCAAGTTGGGATTAAATATGCTTACAAGTAACGGTTTAAACACAACTTGAGACTGCCGGAAGTACAGGGGTAATGCTGTAACAGTATTATTAACTCTTTTGCAAATAAAATAAAATAAACCTAGTTCAGGAATTAGAGCATAAAAGATGCATAAATGAAAAAAGCACTCACTGGTTGAGCAATTCAAAATTTTCATTGAGTTTTTCAATGAAAAACTTTGTTCATTTTTCACACCTTTTTCACTTGAAATGTATCTGAAAATTTTCTAACTTTTTCAGAACTTTCATGACTTTGCTGAAAAACTTTTGAATTTTTCACAAAATTACTGAAAAAGTTGAAAATCTTTCAGACACATTATCAGTGAAAAATGTGTGAAAAATAAAGAAAGTTTTTCACTGATACTTTGACTGAAAAACTTGAATTTTTCAACCAGTGACTGCTATCATTTGTCCTGCCCCTTATTCTGTCAAAAATACACATACCCCCCTGGCATCTCTGTCATCAACCAATTTTTACGCTCTAATTCCTGAACTAGGTGTTTGTTTGTTTTCTGAAAAAGAGTTAATAATACTGTTACAGCATTGCCCCTGTACTTCTGGCAGTCTCAAGTTGTGTTTAAACCGTCACTTGTAAGCATATTTAATCCCAACTTGAACCAGTTGAACTCAGAACGGACAGTTCAACACTTTGTACCCGGCCCCACGGTCCCAATAAAACACCATTATAGTCTCCAACTATCACTTCATGTTGGCTCAGTCAGATGTCCGCTGGTCCGTTGGGTTGTTTATGTAATCAGCTCACTGAGCTTTGAGTTCGAACCTTGGTGTAAAAGGACTTTTTGGCCCGTTTAAACACTGTTTAAACTGCCTCTTAAACCGCCCTGAACCGCCATCGATCTGTTTAACCTGATTAGATTAAACAGCTGTTTAAACGGCAATTCCTGTCTCAACAGGAATTATTTAAACAAAGCTGCTATGGTTACTGTGAGGTTTGAAAGCTCTCGAGTGGTCCTGCCGTGGTCACAGCTAACCAGCATCACTGCTGAGTGGCTGGCCACCGGTGTGGCTGCCGATATTCTGCGGCAAGCTGCTGCCCTTGTAAAGTTCACCTGCACCGTTTGGGGGAGCAATATTGTTCCAGGAGCCGTACCACCACTTATTGGTCTCGAATCACTGGCTCTTCGTGACACTGGTGATTGGCCAAGCCCCCAAAGACTACTTCTAGATGCCCTCACTGCCTCGGCTCTCCGACACCTCACAATTGCAGAGCATCAGCTCGGCCACGAACCCATTTCCACCATCGCGGCATTCCTCTCCCGGTCGCGCTGTTCCCTCGAATCTTTACGCGCTTTCAAGGCCAATCTGCCAAAGACTGCTTATTGTGCAGCATTTCCCTCCATTCCAACAATCAATGTAATTTTTTCCGCTCAACGTGAATGAGCAGGGAGCCTTTTGCGCGTCGTCGGCCTCACAGTTCCTATACGTTGTACGTTCCCATTCTCTTCGAAGGGTGTCATTTCCGCTCATGCTGTTCCCCACTAGCTCACTTGCGGATTCGTTCTGCATGAGCTGGAATTTCCGCAGGACTTTGTATATCTTTCATGGAAATTGGTACACCGTTTGTTTATACATGGAAAATAACAGTGGTATGCGCATTTCAATTCAATGAACGGCATGAGTAAGCATCGACGGAGGTGGATAATATGGCCAAAGATAAAGGAATCTTCTCCTTAGACGAAACCTCGAGGCAACGCGCTCGTTGTCAGCCCCATCGGCGCGTTAACCCCAAACAACATGTTTTTACTGTCCAAGACTCCAAGTGGCGCCACGAATCGAGCATGGTCGACTCCAGTCAGCACACCACGAGAAGCGGCACATCTTCGCTTAACTGAGCTGAATGCTCACATCTGGACTCTCATGCGATCCTTTTCTCCCGCGCGCTGCGAGCGAGATGACTTGCAATCACGAATCGATGACTACAAATACCCTATCCTCACCCTCCCGGTCGAAGTCACTTCAGAAATATTCATAAACTTCCTAACCATATACCCCCTGCCTCCTCGGATGGCTGGGCTTCTTTCACCCGTGCTATTGGGACAGATATGCTGCAAGTGGCGCGCTGCGGCGTTCGGTACTCCTCGACTGTGGAGAGCCATCGACATCCAAGTGGACACCCGTAACCAAGCTCTCTTCCCTGCACAACTGAATGTTCTCGACACTTGGCTTACATGATCCAAAAATTGTCCACTATATCTGTCCGTGCGGTCCACGTTCTGCTTTTTCTATAGTCCTCCCGACCTTCGTCGTTTGGCCGACACAATTTGCAGCCACTCGCAACGCTGGGAATATGTTCGAATACTAATCCCCTTCTCGGACCTTGACTGGAGCTCTATTCGGGGCCCATTTCCTTTGCTCTGTGAACTCACTTTCAACTCCGATCGGGCTGAGCTGAAAAAAAAGTAAAAGGCCGCTTTCCACGATGCACCTCTGTTAAAAGCAGTGCACTTTTCCGCCCGATTTAACCCGCCCCCCATGGAGTTGCCCTGGTCACAGCTCACCCACCATCACAGTAGA
This sequence comes from Mycena rebaudengoi, assembly GCA_029282285.1. NCBI lineage: Eukaryota > Fungi > Basidiomycota > Agaricomycetes > Agaricales > Mycenaceae > Mycena > Mycena rebaudengoi. Next base: position 52,107 of record JARJCX010000295.1, on the reverse strand, counting down.
AAAAGTGTGATCCAATGCATATTCTGCGGTATGCTCTTTCTGTAAAGTAGAATTCGGCGGCACTCTGGGGGATGAAGATGCATTGCAGCCCACCACGACGACTCTCACATACCGCCACTCGCGCACCTTGAATCGTTGATTCTATGTGATAATTTTCCGCATCATCCATAAACCTCTACTGCGCTCCGACACCTCACTGTTGTCGCCGCACGTGGAACTAACTGGTCCACTATCACCTCCCTTATAACCAGATCAGAGTGCCATTCCCTGGAATCTCTCCATCTCACCTGGTTTTCGCTGGCACGGTATGAGGCAAACGTTCCCTTTGATTAAAGTGATCAAAGTCATTAAAATTTTCGATGAAGACGAGGATGACTGGAGGACCTACGTTTATGACCAGGGCAGATACGACGACGACGAGTACTAGAAGCTCTGTGTTCCCTCAAATATTTGGTGTGTCGCGCAACTTCAAGGACCGTCCGTGGCTTTCTCAATATAGTCGTTCCTCTGCACATCGAAATTCCCCTTGTCTTTCCTACTTAGCAGCCACTCTAATATCTTCAACTCGTACCTCGTTGTTGACCACGAGTGTACTTCTGACTTGAATATTAATTGTATTTATCCCATCATTAAGCCTGGTCGTGGTTCCGTCTTGATATATCTCCACTCCGTGTCCTTGTAATACTCATCGGCTATGTATTTCCTCCTCCCTCTCTGCGATTGTGATTATCCTCTCTTGTTTGTATCACTCTGCTACATATCTTGAAATACCAGTCGTAGTTGCATCGCCCTTCATGCATTCACCCCCCAAAAAAATCTGTTGAAACTCGGTGAATTGAGGTTGCTTCGCGTCTAAACGAGCCACTCACGGCCCCAATCTGCCTCACTTTAAATTCGTCCCCAAAAACCTAAAATATCCAAAGTCGAAGCGCCGGTTCCATTCATTGCATCATGAATAAATGTACAGTTAAAATTCGGATCTGGGATGAAGAAATTGAAGAGAAAAAATGGATGCGACGCGGTCTGGGGGAAGAGATTAAGTAAAGTAGGTATCATACGAAGCGGAGAATGGGATTTGACCAGCATGAAAGGAAAAAAAGAAGTTGAAGATTCGCAGCAATGCGCAAAGTAAACCGCAAGAAAAGGGTTAAAAAACAAGGGGTCCCAGTCCTCCATTTCCCCCTCCATACCCGTACACCCCCACGCCGCCGCCGCATTCACCCCGTCCGCGTCCTACCGCCCCAAAGCACACAAACCTGACGCCAACGTCGAATTGGGGCTAGAAGGAGCAGATGGGACGGCAACGTCCGGAAAAGCAAAGAGTCCGGCTTTTTTAAAGCCGGAAATCGCTCCTCGTTCGAGGTACGACGTAAACGCTGCAAGTCGTTGATGGAGAACCCTATAGCATAGAGTGGCCAAAAAAGACGAGCTCCACACGGAGGAAGCAGGCCGCGGGGTGGGGCAGACCGATACGAGATCTCTTAAAGTAAGCGACATGCCCCCAGGTGCTCGACGCAAGGACACGCCCCAAGACTCGCCGCAAGCCGTCTTCCGCTCACGCCGGACCACCCGCCGCACCCCACCATTCAGCCTCTCCCTCTCCCAAACGAGATCGCAGAACGTGCAGTACGCCATGGAGTGCGAGTGCCCAGAACCAGGGAAATTACGACGAACCTGCAAAACCGGAAGACGTGGGGGTGTCGATAAACAGCAGCATCACACCCGCCGCTGCGCGACTACCCCCCTCTTCCGCCTTCGTCGCCTCACAACCACGACAAGACGCCGCTCCAAGCCATGGGGATGCAGGCCGTCAGTGAAGAACGACCACGACCACGCCGGGGTGCGCTGTTCGCCGTATCGAGCACCATCGCACCTCGCCCGGGCTCTCCGTTGCGCCGCGCTACACTACGTCGGCGTTGGCGACGGAGAGGCAGCGTATGTAGCGAGTCCTGCCAGCGATACCTCCGATGAGGCGGCATTTGCACTCGGGGACTTGCGGCGCATCGGTGGGTGGGGGCACGTAGTCGCGGAGAGGGGGGCTTGTGCGGTACGTCTCGAAGATGGCGCCGTACACCACGCAGCAAACATTTGTGATGTACTTATCACAAATGTCAGATCTACCTCCCAGAATTATTTCCAATTTGTTTGATTTTTTTTTCTACACTCAAAATTGTACAGCCACCAGTCTGCCCGCCGAAATGGACCAGCTATGCTGGTCCTGCCATAGACGGATGGCCGAGTTAGGACGAGAGCGTGTGTTTGCTCTTGTTAGTATTACAGTACGACACGGGCTGGATTAGTCAGTAGACAGTATCTGTGGCACCAGTAGGGTCAAGGCGGATTACCCTCGGGCATCTCGGAGATGCCGGAGATCAGCGGGATCAATGAACTTACTTACGGGAGCAATGGCATTCCCCTGGCCATTCTGAATGAAAAATGGTATTATATCAGCAGCTTTTGATGCATTGGGGAGGTTGGGGGGGGAGGGGGGTGAATACCCTCAAGTAATTTTCATTAATGATTAAACTCACCATATTATATAAAAAGTAATAGCATCCATCATATGCAGCGGACATGTGGCCTTTCAGCGTGTCATTACTATTTTATTCACAGGGGGTGTGGCTTATGGATATCAGACCTGAAATTTTGATACATTGTCAGAATCGATATTTTGATGGGCCTGAATAGGCAAAAACAGAGGGGACAGACCGGGAACATAGCATGTAAGTCCACATAAGTTGGCTGGTGTTGTGTGCGGAATCCAGTCAGCGGACATTTCGTGCCCCTTTTGCTGGTCCTGGTTTGAAGCAAGGACCCCCTGTAGGAAAAAGTTTGGGTGGGAGAAATGTGTATTGGAGGGGGGACAACCCACCATATCAATATGCCTAGTCGCCATTCTGATGTTCTTCCATACTCAGCCCATGTGTGCAACGAAGGGTATTTTAAAAACTGGAATAATGCTAGGAGCTTCGCTTGATTATTCCCTGTTGAGACACAGGAAATGAGCGACCATTGGAACCGGTACATCGGATTTGGATGTGCTATTTGAGCGAAGGTCAGTTAACGGTAAACGGAGATAGCGAGAGCAGAGGGAGGCATGGGGGGTAATGTGGGTTTTGTGCACAAATAAGCTGCAACGAAAGCCATAGTAATCGTTGAACATACGAAGTATATTCTTTCCTCGTACTTGATTTTTAGAGTCCATTCGACCTTGGGGATCTTTTAGTCCGTGATAGTCGCAAGAATCATGTGAAAGAGGTGCAGGAAGGTTACACGATGTAATACACATTTTCCTGCACCGTAAGGAGAACGCACAGCTTAATAGGCTGGGATGGTGGCATGTGACCACTGACCTGTCAATCATCTTTTTTTTTTTTTTTTCTTTTTTTTTTTAAAAAAAATCAAATTTATTTCCCCTTTGTGGCGTACCATATGGTAGGGACCATCTACTTGTGTACTCGAAAGTAAAGTTCTGTATCGAAAAGTGTCGGTGAGTCATGTGGAAAGAGAACATGTGACAAGGCTCCAACTACTACATAAGTAAGGAGGAACGGGGTGTCCCGCATTAGGCCGTGCATGCACGGCCCGGAGATAGAGTAAGTGATTTTGTCAGGAAATAAAAACTGTAGAGTAAACGGAAATAAGTACGAAGGACTGATGAGGTGGGTCAACCCAGCAAGCAGGGATTATCGAGGCGGGGGAGGTTTTCAAGGTCGATACTGAGAAACCCTACAGTGCGTGTTGAAAAGGAAGACTCCTGCCCTCAGCAGCCGTTCCGCTGCAGCAGCATCGCTGAAGGTCAATCGAACAGACAACACCTTCCGACCTGGGCAATCGTCATCCCGACAGAGGACATGCACCCCCTTCACCTCCGAAGGACCATTCCCCGTCTGCTCCAGCACAAACCAGAAGTCCTCCTGCCCATGCTTCAGAGCATCCAGTAACGGCGGAGCGGGGATGCTGTGGACCACCACTGGCAACCAGGGCGCATCCAGCTCGAGAACCGCAGGACCCGCGAAGTCACCACACTCCTGGTGCACAGCTTCGATGAGAGCCTCACCAAAGATCGCCAGCAGTTGAGAGGCGGTATACGGAGCAAGGGCATGGATAACCAGATTACCATTGGCGGTCCAATTGATGCCCGCAATCCAAGGAGCGACATTGGGCTCTTGAGTGCCGGTGTTGAGGACCACGGCAAGCAAGCTTACCGAGGCTCGCTGGTCGAGGGCAGGAGGAGACGTGGTCCAGCGCAGAATTAGGCGCTGTGGGGAGTGGGACTTGGAAGAGGCGACCGGCGGTGCAGACTTCCGGGGCTTGGCAGGCGTGGGCCGCAGGGCCGGTCTCGGTGCCGAGGGCTGCTCGGTTCGGGTATGCACAGTACCCAGTGGCTGTGGCTTCGTGGAGCGAGGTAGCGCGGCAGATGCCATGTCGGCAGCGCGAGGTGGCGTGGCAGATGCCACGTCAGCGAAAGTGGGGGCGGGGGTGGGGATAGGGTCGAAATCGGGGACGATGTGCTTGCTGAGAGCTCGGACAACGAGCTGCAAGTGGGCAGGGTATTCAAGCAGCATGCTCTCCGTCATCTGAGTCAAGTTACACGCAGCCAAGGCGCGGTGCAAGAAATGGTCGATGTTGTCGAGGAATTCTGCCGAAGGGCGGGCAGCCCATTCAGCGGGTTCGGGAGAAGGGTCACAGTATTCCACACCGTTCACCATGTCAAGCTCTGGGTAGTCCCCGGAGTCGAAAGGCAGGTGAGGGGTGGGAAAGGCAGGGTGGTCATAGACAAGAGGCTCCACGTCGGTCCGTGTCTTCTTGAGTATGCGGCGGGTATGGGGGGATTTTGTGGCAGGGCCATTGTCCGAGGCATCGGACTCTGACGGGGTGTCATCGTCGGGTCTAGGGTGCACAGAGCCCGCCGCAGGGGGTGGCGAGCCCCCCGGTGGGTTTTGATGGTGGTGGTCTGGATCAAGAATCATCCTCTGTCGATCGTCTTAACAACCAGGTCCTCCACATATGCCGCCGCTATGCCTGAGATCTTTGAATTAACTTCTATTGCATGGATATGCAGGCTCTGGCCATAGAGCGCTGTGGATCAATAGGCGGGATGCATCCCCAATATAGTAAATGTTCGTGTGATTGATGGCTCGGGATTGATCCGCCCCATCAACTTGTGCCCATCACCTGAAACTTCGAGTATGATAGATTGACCCCAGTTCAAAAATTAAGCAGCTCATCAGTACAAGCAGGAGGTGCTTGATCTCTGGATCGTCCAATATGATGTGGCTAAGCGAAATCATCGGTTTGTAAACGGAACACTCGGCAACACAGCCACTTCTCCTTTGGGTTTGAGCCGCCAACACGCACAATAATGTTGCCGCGACTTCTGATTTGGGAAGACTCGAAGTTGAGTCAGTAGCTGACTTGAGTCGAGTCGAGTCGAGTCGCCGCTGCGACTCAGGCTGACTTCCAAGTTGACTTGGCACCCCAAATTCTCAAAAGGTGTACTGGGCAGTTTACACCATGAAAAAGGGAATTTCTGGAATTTTGATGGACCGTGACCGAGCCTGTGACACCAATGTGACAGGTATCACGTCTCTGTGACTCCGTCGCAAAACCCGCCGCAAACGAAGTCGGAACCGCAAAATAGCTTGTTTTATAAAATATGCTCTGGAGTCGACTGGAGTCGACTTGAGTCGAGTCGAGTCAAGTCAAATCAGCCATCAAGTCGACTTTCGAAGTCACGACTCGACTTTTCGAGTTGCGGCAACATTAACGCACAACGTGTCGTCCACAAGCCCTCCAAGGTCTTTCACAGCCCGTCCTATTGCTATTCTACATTCCTCTCGCTTATTGGTCTCTATGCTATCTATAACTACCCAAATACATCTGCATTTGACATGGAATTCGGTTCAGGCACCAGCTTCCTTCCTCAGACATTGGTGCCAAGTCTGCCTAGGATCCCATACGGCTTGCAGGGCAAGTCAAAGACAAATTCTGACTCGCATTGGCGGACGGCAGAGGCTTGGGCGGGGTAGAGAGTTGAGTGGCACAGAGAAAGACGCGTCGCGACAACAATTGATGATACATCAGTTAATCAGATGGCAGTGATAATCACTGCCTTTTCTGGGGGGGGGGGGGGGGGGGGGGGGGTCGTGGGAAGTATTGGCTGATCAAGCACCTCTTGAGTACAAGTGTGCCTTCTATAGTGTCATTCAAAGTTGCTCCTACTTGGCTCCTACTCATTTTCCTGTTAAACTCCTACTCGTTATTTCTTGGTCAAAAATGCAACTTTTTCTTTGGGTTAAAATCTGGCTTATCTGGGATGTTATTCTGCACCTCCCGATGAGTTTTAAACAATGTATCTCATCACATTGTTGTAAGGTAAGGAGTAGGAGCTTTAACACAAAAATGAGCAGGAGCCTAAAAGGAGAAACTTTGAAACCCGGGGTAGGAGACTAGTAGGAGACCAAAAACATGGCAAACATTTCTAAGGGTTTGAAAGGCCATGAAATTGGTTACATAGGGCATTTTATGTAGACAGAAGATATAACTTTGTGAGAAAAAAAAACAGGAAAAGAACAATAGTCATCGAGAAGGAAATCAGAATAGGAGAAATTTTGGAAAAAGGAACATTTTTTTTCCTTTTTGCCAAAATGCTCCTTCTTCTCTTCCTATTCGGTTAAATAGGAGACAAGTAGGAAAGCGAGTAGGAACCTGAATATGAGCCAAGTAGGAACGACGCTTATAGCTAGCTGAACATCAAATTTCTACCTGGTTCAACCTAGATTTTCACTGAACTCAAGTTTAAACAATTCATACCCAGTTGCGTGTTACGCGAACCTATCGGCCTCTGCGTCGGGGCGCTTTGGGAAGGAAAATTCGACTCCATTGATCGCCATTCCTCAGATCGAGAATGTGGACAAACCCTGCTACTTGACCGGCGCAAGTCGGTCACCCGTGAATCTCTACGCAGCATATGCGCCGTTAGGATTCTCTTTCTATATAGTATATCATTCAATGCACTTATATATGTGCGTAGCCTAGCCACAAGATTAACAAATGCAGGAAACCGATGTAAATCCTAGTCCTGTTGCCATCACGGGGGTCCGATCGGGCTAGAAAGTTGTTACGTAATCGCGGAGTTTGAATTTCGTCGCGATCCATATTCAATGAGAAACGCGTCTTTTCATTTGAATCCTGCACGAGCAAGAGATTTATATGCGCATATAAGAATCTGCCACTTCAGATTTTTAATGCTCCTTCACTGGTTCTCAGTATGAGATCGCAGGAAGTGATGTGACAGGGTGACCAGCTGGAGCTACGAGGTACGAGCTTTCTTTTGTTAAAGCGTCTGTCTACGAGAGACTAAGCTGGAGCACTGTGAATCGAAAAATCGTGTTGAGGACAGAAAAAAAATGCAGAAAACAATCAGATATCAGAATATAGGTGCGATTTGGGCAGGTATTTATATCCTCAGGGTGGCAGAACCTCGAGCGTAAGACTGCACGATGGGAATTCAAACTCCGCAATTACGTAACAACTTTCTAGCCCGATCGGACCCCCGCGATCGCTAACAGACTTTAACAAGCGAGGTACGAGCTTCATTTGTTAAAGCGTCTGTCTACGAGAGACTATGTAAATCCCATGTCCTTCCAACGGCGTCTTAGGCCACTAGCGCCTGTCCTTCAACAATCCCATCCTTATCATTAGTTTGCGATTTTTTTTGCAGCGTCCTGCACTTCAACCAACCCATACCTATCATTAGTTTGTGCCAACTGGACAATTTTTTTGCATCCATCCTCCAGGTCGGCTCTCGCTAGGCCATGGAACGTATCCCGTATACCCCCAGCGGAGGCTGCCGCCATAAGTACTACCGGGTCTGTGGCGTTGAAATCTGCGTACTGAGGGGGAATTCGTCGGTTCAGGAATTGAATGACGAGCACGATAAGTATGGACGTAATCGCGACGAATGTGCTGGGGATGAGAATCGCACGACTAGCCAGAGTGGTATATTGCCACCCAGGAGTTGCTGTGCGTAGGCTACCGCGTATTTCTTTGGTAAATGCAGCCGCGGGATCGCCCCCAAACGGTCCGCCCGACTATGAGAGATCAGTTCTTATCGGCTTGATGAATGGGTTACAAAAAAAAAGAAGATAAATTTCGGATTAAGACACGCACTGTTCCGAGGAATTCCAACACGCCGATGATATACGCCTTCTAGATGCTAAGGATCAGAAGGTGTTCAGCATTTATTGGAAAATTTGTCTCACCCAGAGTTGCGGAAATCCAACGGCCACCTTTTCCGGCCGCTGAGAATTGTAAAGGGTCCAGATTGAACCCGCGATAGAATTTCGCGTTTCGCTCTGCCCGCCTACGAATGTTTGAAGCAAAATTTTCATGAGGGCGTCGCCAACCAGACCAGTGTCCAGCGGTGGATGCGTCTTGTCAGGTTCGGCGGAGATCGACAATAGGGTTGAGTCCGAGTCCGAGTACGTGGTGATCATATCTTGGATCCGAGGAGAAACTTCACACACCACCGTCCCCATCTCCTCGTAGTCCGGGCCTTGAGCGCAATGATTACAGCTCGAATAAATAAATAAAAGTCATTTATTTGCAGGGGTCCCAGGGTGAGCGCGTACTATACGTTCTGTTGTCGGGCTCTTGACATCCCAGAGCGAACAGCGTATCGTTGGTAGTGGTGAGCCGTAATGTTTCTCCGACTTTCATCAGAAGATTTCTTCGTCTCTGCCAGAAAATAAACTTCACCTGAAAATAACTTTTCGCCACGACAGATAGTCGCTACTGACAGCAACGTCGCGCTGTACGGTAAATCTTGATTCCCGGGCACACTTTAGCCGACTGAGCTAATCGCCACAGTGGTGGGCTGGTATTGGCATCGAGCACTCGGCTTTCGCACGAAGTCGTGGCGGTAAGACCCTGTTGATCATCGAGATGTTCCATGACGTCCCGGGCGGGGATGGTCTCGTATTCTTCGTAACCAACTTTGAGTCGACATTTAAGGGGTCCGCGGCATCGACTAAGATGATTGGACATATTCCGCCTAGATAGGCAATTAAAATAAGCTTTGATACGTGGTTGTGCTAGGAATACGCACCAGTTGAGGTATTGTAAGTGACGCCGTCATAATTGACCGTCGATGGATACCCGATGGCGAATACGCGCTAGTTGTGCCACTCATTTTTAGCAGCGTGGATAGAGAGGTTGAATTCACTGGGAAGTGTTGGACGTCAGTGACCCCGATGACAGATTAAGAGACCCACGATCGCCCTGAATGGTCCCGTCCCAGAGCTCGGGAAACTTGGCAATGAGCCCGCTGCTCGAAAGATCAATTTCGGTTCCCACAATGGGGGTGGGGATGATGATGTCGATCGGTTTGAAAAGCGAGGTCCAGCTGGAATTATATTGTGTTAGAGTAATGTTGGAACAACAGTCGCTGCATATACCTCGCAGTCTGGCCCAGCGTGGCCACGAAGAAAATGGCGGCGACAAGGACCCACTTCATCTCCCGAAGCTCAAATATGAGCGATCTGGTGGCCAGCAAAATGCTGAACTTGATGGTTGAGATCGCGATGGGACGTGTAATATATGCCGCGAGTGCATATTGGATCGCATGAGAAAATAGACTGCGCTGGTATTCGCACAGGAAAAGTGGGAAAGATGAAGGGATAAGCGCACTAGGATGAGAAAGTCGAAAGGGCAGTTGCGAGAAAAGTTACGACGTAGGTTTTAGCCTGAGGATTGAGCAGGGGTCGTACCCATCTTCGTCACTTAGTTACTTCGCTTAGGAACGAGAAAGTCCGTCACTTTGATGGGAATGCATGAAACTTCGGCACATTACCTACTTTCTGTGAGACTTCGTCGTTTTGACTCGGAACGTTCAAGAACACGGAACCTCGGCCATCATTGTTCCTTCAGCGCAAGCCGGGCATGTTTTTTATATATATAGATACCTTACCCTATCACTAACCACTAACCCTAACCAGCTAACCTGAATCCCAACCTCTGACCTGAACCACTAACCCGAACCGCTAATCTCTAACCGCTAACCACTAACTCTAACTAGCTAACCCGAACCTAACTGGCCGAGGTCGGCACACTGCTGATTGTGTGATGCGTCGACAAGCATGCGTTACGTTAATCCTTGGAAAGTGACGAACATTTGCAGAAATTTGCGTGAACTGACGAACTTCGCAGAATTCCATCAAACTCACTAACTTTCACAGAACTAAGCGAAGTAACTAAGTGACGAAGATGGCACGGACTCACGACAAGGCGAGAAGGAGGCCCTGGCCGCCGATAACAGTGATAGGCCACGGAGGACGGCTATTTAGACATATGAGCATTCAGTCATGGTCATAAAGCGGAAAAATCCGCACCGTGTGGACTCCGCCCGGTTGAAGCGCGAGTCGTGGTGGCGTATCCGCAGAAGCTGGGAGAGATGGCAAGAGGGGTTCTGTCGCTGACATTGGCGGTGAAGTCGCTGATGGTTGCTCTGCGAGCCTTGGCCGTCCGCGGTTTTTAAAGAAGCAACAAAAAATAAATGGTGCGGCGGTCAAGTTTACACGTTGTTTCTCTCCCAGCCGGCGGCTGTGAGAGAAACAGGAAACTTTCCAAACATGGAAGATCGAAACGATTCGCGCCCCGGTGCTTCGGGTTTCCGGTGAGCATCGCTTGGCATATGCAAGCCAGTCGCGTATACCAGCGCGAAACCACGATGCAAGGAGGGAACCGTGTATGATAAGTCCGCATCCCCACGTGATCGGTATCGATTAAGTACAACTTCAAGGCTATTAGTGCTGGGTCTGAAATGCGGTATTAAATGATTGTATAATACAAGCGTGTATTATACACGTACAAAACATTATATACTTGAAGGCCACATATTTAATGGGTATAAAATACCCGATTTATATCCATTTTCTTGCTTCTGTGCACCATGTTGACCAACATTTTTGGTGATCGGTAGCAAATGGTCCTGAACTGGACAAATTCCTAGCGAAAGATGATGAGATCTGGAGACTTCTGGCATATCTAGACCTGAAATTTACCAAAGGAGTTTGGTCCGATCCTCCTCTCAGGGCCCAGAACGGTAGTAGGCTTTGAGCAAGCGCCGGCTCGGTGTAACAGGACAGATTCGATGTGCGATGTGGGCGGTTTGGTTGCATGTTCTATCCGGTGCTACTGTATCGAAATCTTTTTTTGAATTTGCGCGTCTAAGAAGGGGTAACTGGCAATTACCGATCTCTCGTTCTCGTTCTCGTTCTTGTTCCCCTTGGTCAATACTTCGAAGTCGTGCTCTTGCTCTTGCGCGCAGTGTGCTTGAATACTACTAGCTGCAATTGCAGTTCCACATACTGACCATCTCCCGTACTGCCCTCGCCGGAATTGACCGCTCAGGTAAGTATGATCCTCGCAATCGTGGCCCTGGACATGATTAGTCCTCGCCTCCCCCGCAATCGCCGACACAAGACCTTGCATAACATTCATGAGACAGTTCATTTCGGGTACAGTGCAGGAATTCTTCTTTTTTGGGGCGGCGTCGCACAGGTATGTCAAGAAACCAAACAAGCGGCGCATATCAAGCAGGTAGGTAGGTAGGCCCTTAGATCCTCTCGGGGATTTGCGACGCCACTCGGGAATATCTACTGCTCCTGCTTGCTAAAAGGGGCCAAGTTGTTGCTGCTGAAAGGGCCTTCCCCAGCAAGAAGTGAAACAAAGTAACAATACGACGGAAGCACCCTACAAAGCACCATTTTTGGCGGGGTGCGATTTAGCGCACAGCACAGCCATGCGCTTGCGCTGCGCCGCCGACGAATGTGCCCACGACGCCGCTGCACCAAGTGGTACCGCTTTGGAAGGAGTCAGCTGCCCGCCACTAAAATGACGGTACCTCTGGTCTTTTATAAACCATGCACCTTTAATATGCCTGTATAATTGTAAAAGGGCCTGTATAATACAGGCCCTTTTACAAAAAAGCCCCCACTCTAACCACTCATTTTTTCTATAAGAAAGTACCGTCATCGCCTGTGCAGTAACGATTGTATCTTCTCACGCTTGTCTCCCAGCATCTCCGTCGCATCACTGAGTCTAATGGGTTAATCCCTGATATCTCCTCCGATGAAAACCGTCGGGAAACGGGAAATACCTTAAGCTGCATTCCTCCTGCTCATCGCCGGGAGGCCCCGTTATGATGTCCGCATTGGGTGTAGTTATGGCTATCAGCCAGTGCTAGTGGGATCGTAGCGGGAAAGAGCCGAGAGCCTAAGTTAGGACTGTACTCAAAATAGTGCCCAGATATGAGTCATTACTGTAGCAATCCGACCAACTGGTCGCACGGTGTCACCCGTCCAGAAGGTAGCCTCTCGAAACTTACATCTTCCAACTGTTCATTTCTCAGCAATCATGAAAATTTTGTTAGACCAATCCGGGGAATGCCGGACCAAATATTTTCGTATTTTCGAGCCTACTATATTCCTGTACCGTTTATCGTCCTAACTTCTTGGTTATGCGGATGTAGCTGTCGATGAGATTAGTTTCATGGAAGGTAGTTTTGTTCCTTATATGCGCGTCCTTTAGACGCTGTAGCAGCCCCACATCGGCGTGTTCATGCCTTTTTATGGAACATCCATACAGAGCTTTCCTATCTCCAGGGGCTCTGCCGCAGTGCCGATATATTCTGATGAATTCATCGTTGCAACGTGCTCTATCTAACCCGGCGAACATGGCAGGCACTCATTAATTTGGTGGCTGCAAGGTTGTAATTTAGGGCTGTTCGCCGTACCAGATCCTTCCACACAGCATGGCTGCAATGTGCATACCATCTGTCGTAGCCCCCAGCGCTTCTCCTGGTCCCTGGACCGTATTTGGCACCCCGATGAAGCCGCAGTAGTAGCCGTTTTTATGCCGTCTACGCTTTCTCGTTCCCATTCAGGTCCTCATGCACTGCATTCAGGGGGGGGGCCAGATATGGCTGAGGCCATATATTGATTTGATATGTGGCTGCGCATTGTCCGACTCCTCGGACCGGGAGCAACCGATGTCTCTTCGTCTTTGTTTCCACTTGGGGTAAAGGGCCGTTGCTACGCCCGGCAGGAACGAGTACTTATGAGTGTAAATGGTCACTCGTAAATATAATCAATTAAGACCAGTGCACTAATTTAGGCCATTTGTAAAAAAGAAAACTATTCGTGCATTCAAGCGACGCGTGGTAGTCAACTAGAAAACGGCATGACATATGTAGCTCCTTCAAACATGATATTTTATGGAGTCATCGACTTGAATAAAAACAAAAACTTTAGTAGTAGGTTAATTCAGCGGCGCAGTATCCACAGCCAATGCCGAAATACGTTATGTGATCCATCACGCGCTCCTATTTACTGAAGGAGCAGGTCGCCACTTTAAAGCAGTCGCGCCAGCCCATTTTGTTGAGCAGCTCACTCCATAAGTAGCTGTAGTTGCTGTCATCGATTATAAGCAAGAGGGGATATTTAGAATGAGATCAATGTAGGTATGAGGGTGGCTGATGACTGGAACCCGACGTACAAAAATTGAGCGGCAAGGAAGAGGGAAAGTAAAATGTACCGGAGCAAAGCATTCTGGGCTGAAAATATTTTGAAGTGAGAGGACTAAAACCGAGGAGTGCTCAGCCCTGAACCGACTGTTAAATGATGCCTTTGATCAAAGGGCGATGTGAGAACCAGTCGGGAACCAGATTTAAGACCGAGAGGACGCAGACAGACACCGAACAACAAGTGTACGGGAAATAAGGATTCAAGGAAGGAGTGATTGGTAGTCAACTATGGACAGAGTTGATTGAACGACGAATCTAACTAAAGAGTCCTGTATTTATGGCTAAGGAATACTATGTAGATTAAATGGAGATGCAAGCCGGAACATGTACGAAGACTCGAGGCGCTGTAAGGCACGGAGAGGATGAGTCGGAGGACTGCACAATGAGTCGAATGCAATGCAAATAAAATGGAGCGGAATAAATCCGAGAATAATATAATGGAGAGGAAATCCTGTGCGTGAATAATATCGATCGCAGTGATAGGCGAGGGGTTTATGACAGGCGACCAGCAGCAGTCCTAACTTCCACAAGCCGTATATTATCCAGCGGTCAGAGGTTAGGCTAGGAACGATTCATAACAACGAAGGGTGGAAAGGAAAATAAACCAAAACAAATCAGAGCAGCGAGGAGCAGTCACACTGCCAAATGTAGGTTCGGATCAACCCACTCTCCGGACCGGATAGCCGGTCTATCTCAGAGAAAGGTTTGGGACAAACTAAAACAAACAGCGAGGACATTTGAGTCGAATTTGCAAAATCATCCGTTCCACCGCCAACAACTTTGAGAGGGAAAGCTGTTCACTGTATGCCTAGAATCTAAATTCTCCCAAGACCAGAGTTTTATACAGGGTCTCACTGAGCCCAAACTGTAATTGATTGCGCATACGGTTCACGGGAGCTTACTGCGTCGAAATTACCTCTGAGATAATCATCTCTTATCTTCCTGTGTACCCAGAATGTCCTCCGATGGCCGGTCCTCTCTCACCCGCGCCGCTGGGACCGGTCTGCCGGCATTGGCATTCGACACGCCCTTGTTGTGGAGAGCCATCGAATTTCCCGTCCGGTACCAAGTTTCATTCGATGCACAACTGATTGTGCTGAAAACACGGCTTTCGCGCTCCATGGGCTGTTCTCTATCTCTCACCTTGGACACGGCATACACGCCGAGATTCCTGGAACTGCCCCATTTCATCGACACCATGCGTGCCCACTCACATCAGGAAAAACCGAAGTTACTCTGTGGTCTATGAGAGACCACCATAGACAAAATAGACACCATAGTAAACCCACGTCTATGAGAGGTGGGGGGGAGGGGGTGGGTCCACTCTCATAGACCATGATAGACACCACCAGTAACACCATAGCACAGATAGGAGCCATAGTCATAAGAGAACTCAGAGACACCCAAGACAGCCGTAGGAAGTGCAAATAATAATAATAATAATAATATATTGAGTAACAACGACAAATGGGCTAAGTAAAAATCTGCGCTGAGCAATCAATACGTTGACACGAATCTTGGCATTAACAAAGGCACAAGAGAAGTGTTCGGCACTTGAAGACGAGAACGTAGATAGGCGAGAGGGTTTGCATGCGGCTTGAGGCTTGGAGGCTCTTGAAGCTGTGAATTTGAAGGCTTGAAGCGTGCGGCTTGAAGCTTGAAGGATTGAAAGCTTGAAGCATGCGGCTTGAAGCTTGAAGGATTGAAAGCTTGAGGCTTGAAGGCGTGGAGGCATGCAGGCTTGGAGGGACTTCCACATCTTGGTGTACATGGAAAGGCCCAAACGGGGCGGCAACGATGGCATTTGGCCATGAGGCTTGCAGTAGGTCTTTAATCTTGCAGTGTGCTTGAGATACTCCAGAGTCCAGAGGAGGAAGGCGGGTAAAGGGAGACGGGAGATGGGAGAAGATGGGGAGCGAAGAAAACTTTCAGGCTCTGGTGTCATATGTGGAACTAAAAATTTTCTATTCAAAAATATTCAAAAACTCCTCCGCACATATTAGCATCCTCCGACGGTTTATCTATAATTCTTCTTGTAGCTCAGTGGTCATGGTATTATCTCCTTATTACTTGCTTTTTTCGAGGTCCCAGGTTCGAACCTCGCCGACATCCCTTTTTTTACCATACTTTTTTATTCCTATTTTTGTTCTTCATCACTTCCTCGCTCTTTCACGTGAGGTGGTATTTTATTTTTGGCCTCACGGCACCATATGAGTGGAATAAACTCCTTTATTGGTGTTATTTTGCAGACAATTTAAATGCCTGAAGCTGCTCTTACCATTATAGCTAGCAGCGGTGTCAAAAGTCTTCTCTATTTACAGCCCTTATGCTTACCCTGGTGTCCTGAATCTCTTAAAAAAGTGGTACATGCGGAGCATACAAAATTTGTTTGGCATTTAGAATCTTGCATTGGTTATTGAATTTCTGCCACATTTGTAGCTACTGGTTTATTTTTTTGGCCTGCGGCGCATTCAGATACTCATGTCCAAGCTTCAATATGACTGTTGTATTTTTAATCTCTCATCCAAACTCAATTCAATATCTGACAATGAATTTTTCACCAGGTTTTCACACGGTTCTGGGCCTATTTTTTTCGGGCCTGCGGCGCAGTATATACTCAACCAGCCTCCTGAATCCATCACCGGGCTCAGAAACAGGTTTCAACCCTCAAAACCACTTGAAAACGGCGAGGACAATCTTAACAGGGGCCTGGGAACTGCTCAGGACGAATTGGGCCTGCCAGGCCCAATGCGGCCTGGCCAGGCCTAATCGGGCCTGAAACGGTTCCACATATGACACCAGAGCCAACTTTCAAGGCCGCGTGCCCTGATGGCGGAGTTTGAATGACATGTCAAATGAACGCGTGGCATGACATCAGCCGGCCCGAGTAACTCCGACTCATACCGCAACTTTCAACTCGACCTGCGATACTCGACACGAAGACTGGGGGTATGCCATAGTATGCGTTCGTAAATTCACCCATATTATTAATTTTCATTTCTGAGACCGTCATATATAGACACTCCAACAACACTCAGAATGGAGTTTCAACCTACAGAGACCAGTATAGACTATCATAGACACACAAAGTGGGCGGGAAACTCAATAGACTTGTATAGACTACCATAGACTATGAGAGTCACCACCGGAACTCTAGAGCATTTGGGTTTTTCCTGATGCAGTGAGCTTGGAATACATCCAATTAATAGTTCCTTTGGATGTATTCAGATTTGGCTGCCTTGAGGGCCCGTTCCCTCTACTTCGCCAATTGACTCTCGACCCACCCATATGGGGAACACCCCGCAAAAACGCTTTTCGACGATGCGCCACAGTTGAGAAGTGCCGTACTAGGCCAATTCTTCTATCTGTCCCGCGTGGTCTTGCCATGGTCACAACTTACCGACATTGCTGCTCACAAAATTTTCACAAACTGGGGCAACTGACATTCTGCGGAAGGCTACCTGTGTTGTCAACTTCCGCTGCAGCCCGCGGAATGATGTTGCACTTCCCCGAGCCGTGCCGCCACTTGTTCATCTTGAATCATCGATTCTACATGACTCTGGTCTACACAACACCCAACAGCATCTTCTCGACGCCCTGACAGCGCCGGCTCTCCGGCACCTCCCGGTCTCAGAACGCCAGCTCGGAACCCATCCCATTTTCACTATTACCTCTCTTCTTTCTAGATCACGCTGTGTGCTCGCCTCCTCCACGTCACCCATTCCTCGATGGACGACGCAGATCTGTCCGTCGATCGAAGTCCTCGAGGTTTCCACTCTGGACACTGACAATTCAAGTGATAAAAATGAAGAGGATGAGGAGGATGAAAGCAGTGACGATAGCGACGACTAGCTCGAATCCTGTGTCCTCGAAGACTGCTGGCACGTCGCACAATTCACCCATCGTGTCTTCCCGCTTATTCCCGATGTAATAGTTGCTGTTCGGTCTCGCAAATATACTATAGCCAATTTATGCATTTCTCCCATTCGACAGCTAGCCCCTCAAAGACTACTGGTACGTCGCGCAACTTACCCATGGTACCTTCTAATTTAACTCCCCATACAATCTATAGCCACTTTATTTGTTTCTCCCATGTTCCTCACCGATCAATAACATCGTTTTCCTCCACGTTTTACCGCTCAACAACATATCTATCATGCTAGTACCATCCCTAAATTGAAACCATTTATATTCGTACTGATGTCATTTCGACTTGGGGACGTCCGACGATGTGTAACCTCAACCGTCCTCGTCTTTCTGATTCATAGCTCTGCCTCGATTTTCCCACCCACCCTTAATTTATTCTCTTGAAGCCGGTCATCGTTGCCTTTTCGTACGTCCATCCCTGATCATCCGCGTCAAAGATTCATTAAGAATATAGTCCCTCTCTTGCTGCTGCTCCATATCCCTCTAATATGCATACAGCACTCCGTGACGCGATAGATTAGTGGATGCCTGGCATCTCAACTGACATGGTGACGTTCAGCGTCAATAAATACCAGCCATTTTTTACTTACAGGCCTCTTGGAGTGGAGGGTAGTGGATGACGCCGTCGAGCTTCAGGCGGCATTTACGAACTCTATAAAATTTGTTGAGAAACTAGTTCTCTTGGACAAATTATTGTCCCTGGTGCGGACAACGCCGCCTTTCATTTTCACCCCATATCAACCACTTGAACAAACTGATTACATGTTTCACAAGTGTGGATTAAATTTTCGCCGTGGTGTCTGGCTTGGGGAGACGGGCTGTTGTAGATCGCTTTCCTTAACCTGTCCATTTGCGCACACGCACGGAGATATCGAATGCATAAACGAATTACCAACTCGGTGGGGCTGTAAGCTCCGTCGACTAAACGTTAACACGGATGCCGCTATATTTTTATTTTCTTTCCTTCGCGATGGAAGTATAATTACTCAAAATCCTGGGCAAGGCATATCTACCGATCGTTAGATTACTCGAAAATCACCTACTCTATCAATGTGCTTTGACCCTGCATTCAAAAACGGATGAGGGGAAGCGCGGCTCAAATGCCCTGGGTATATAAACGATGTAACGCGCTGCTTTTCTTCTGTTGACTGAGTGATCGGCAAAATATAGGTATGACTGGCTGGATTACGGTCTGGACACCACGGATGGATGACCATAATGTAGATGTGTAGGATTCAGATACGAGGCAGAGCTCGTTCGATTATTTCGAAAACTCCACCAGGCTGCAAGTACAGCTTCTGTGTTGCCTTACTATGTGCCCGCGGAAATTCACGAAGTACTTATGGATTAATGCGAAATCATTCAGCGACTGCGTGAGCTCGGGAGTTGGAGATGGTGGTTAGAGTCCTCCTGAGGGTGTAGCGCTTGCGTTCATTTCACTTTTTATATTCAAAAAAAAAAGCTATGCGCGATCTCATTCCGGGAAATTAATTCGATGCGTATAAGGCCGAGATTAGGAGAAGGACTGTTTTGGTTGAAAAAAAATACGGATCCAACATTTTTTCCTTGGTCAGTTTCGTTCAGCTATATTCATGTTCGGTTTCATCGTGAAGAGCTCTCGTAGATTAATGTGAAATTACGCACCCACTCACCATCTGGTGGGGGATGGAGGTTCGAGTCCTTCTGAGCGCATGCCGCTTTTCCATCCGCATTTTTTGTAACAAGAGAATGCGTCTCCGCTATACATTCATTAATTGGCAGAGACTCCAATGCATGGGCTCGCCGGTTAAGACAGACCATTTTGAGTAGACGCAGGCAGCATTCTGGTGGACTCGTTGCCTCTTTCTTCTATTCCAATCAGCCATGCCATGTTCGTTTTAATAGCAAATGCAGGAAGCCCATGTGGATTAATGCGAAATCACCCATGCAACGTAGGTCGTCTCTTGACCTCGAGTAATGGGCGATGGGGGTTCGAGTCCTCCTGAGGGCCTTCGGGAGTGCGGCGCGCATTCTTTTTCAGTGAGTTTTCCGGGGCGGGATATAAAGAGATTACTGGATGACATTACATGTGACCCCATCTGTTCGCAATGTGAAATCAGTCACGGAGCTTTAAAGTCTCTTGAGTCAATGTGAGAGGTTCAAGCCTCCTGAGGACATTGTGCTTCCTTTCGGTTATTTTTTCATATTGAAAAAAAAATGACCATGCACGCTATTATTCCAGACAGAACCTGAAATAACTGTTCCACATTCCATACGATCTGCTGGGTTTTCTCCGCGGCTCTCGCGTGTACTATGCTGATCCGAGCTGAGGTACTAACATATATTTCCTAATTATTATTATTTTGCTTCTAGTAATCGACTGGGTTCTACAGCGTGACAGGAAATTGGTGCGTGAGCTTGGCTCAGGAGATTATTAGAGGTAGTGCACATAATTTTGGCTGTTGTATACGTACTTGGGTACTTCCCAGCCCCGCTGTTCTTCCGCGGGATCGTACCGAGCAATGCTACCTACCTACCCACCTACCGGCCCATCTTTCTTTCATCCCCAGGCAGGAGGTGGCACTGCGACGGATTTGAATCAATTTACTCGCTATTGACAGCTTTTTCTTAGTTTCTTGCCACACCCATTATAGATGCCCGTAAGTAATGGTATTTTGAACTCCTGTGTATTTTATTCTTCGGATGGGGGGGGGGGGGGGGGGGCATCCGTTTATTTTTGGGGCTAGGCCTTACATATCTGCGCTTGTACGCTTTCGTCACTGCCGACAATGAAAACAGGTTGGAAATGCTGTGCCGAGTAGTTCTGTTCGACCACGGGATCAACGAAACTCCTACGGCACATTCATTCCAAGGGCAGTACATTCCGCCGTATGCACGGCACTTTGGCCCCATGGCCGGCACATCAGCCGGGAAAGTGCCCTGCTTGTGAAAAAAGGAGGCACAATGTTCAGGACACCGATGTGCCGCCTTCTGCTATTTTTCCCGGCAGCTTGCCGTCGGCATTCTGGACGTAACTTGGCATACCGTCCAAGGTTGGAAGATTTTGCAAGAAGCGACTTTGACGGAACTCATGTTCCGGATTCCACGATTCCGCACGCTCATCTCATCTCTTTTTTTTTTGTTCTTTTTTGTTTTGAGTAGATTCATCATATGAAGTAAAGCAAATATTATTGAAGGTATGTACTTGCGATTAAAGACACGGTGTACAACGCAAAAAAATTACAGCCGCTTAAAACGCACACCCCACTTGCGCGAGACATATTGAAGCCCTCCTCAGGCGGGGCGGGAACGCAGGCCGGGGTAATTGGTGCGTGAGAGATGAGAGGGCGGGGCGTCCACCGACCTGCGAGTGTGCCTGTGCAATGAAAATTTCGAAGGCGGATGTCCGCGGTATAATCCGAAAGCATAAATCATACCAACATCGTGTCGAAGGCATCCTCACAGACAATGAGCCCGCCGAACCGTTCTCAGTCTGTCAGTACCACAACACGGAAGCCCACTGCGATGCACCTTCACCCCTGCCTGACTCTCAGTCTCCGCGTGCTTTGCATCATCGGCAACGACGTTCATCCGGTGGTTTGGTGGGGGTATTGGCCTCGCACAATGGTGGTGGGACAGAAGAAAGACGGATGGCAATCACGTAACAGTGTTTGTCGACTTGCCGCCAAGGCTCGGTCGCCCCAAATGGCAAGTGCCGCCTTTGAAACCATGCACGGCAGATTGATGTACATGTGCCGACTTTTCTTCTAAATGTGCCGGGTTCTTGAATGTACCTGCAGTCCGAGCTTTGTATATCCTCGTTCAACCACCGTCCCGCCTTTTCTGCGACTCTGTCATTCTGTTGGAATCGCGTTTACACTTGGCTCAAATAAATATCTTTGCTGTGAATCTCCTTATTTCCGCACTGCGTTCCGACTTAGGCGTATTCTATCACGAACCAATCCCAACCATGCTTCAACGCCTCCTCTGTCTCGCAACGGGGTGGTACGTTTCACATTCAATTGGTTGCCCTGTCCATGTGCAAACTGCGACCGGGAGTAGTATATGCTTCCCATGCTGCGGCACTAGGGCTGCCGCCCGTTGCCGTTGCCACGGCTCGACGGCACCCGTTGAACGGGTGCCGTGCCCGTCCCGTCAGCGATTCGTGTAAGTCTTCAAATCGACGGTCGCGGTACGGGTTTGCAGTGCTACGGCCCGTTGAAAAACGGCCGTCACGGCCGTTCAACGGCAATTCAACGGCTCAATTTTTATTGCACGCAGAAACAGTTTTCCAGGGGCAGCGGTGGGTCAGGAAGGCCATATAGGTGCTCTAGTATGTTTCTCTCTTATTTGTTATATATTCTCTTCGTTCCAGCCCTCACAATACAAAGCTTGTACCAGCACGGCAATTGCCGGAACTGTGATGGGGATGTCCAACTTAAGTTCAACTATCTGATCTGCGGCAATTTCCTCCCTGTCAGACAAATGGTTATTCGTTAGAAATTTCTTTGAACTCTGTGGGCAATTTGGCTGTAATGATGAGGTGACTGATTCAGCTGGAAGCTTTCTCGGGACTTACCACAGTTAGTGTATGGCAAGGGTAGGGGTCTAACCGCGGTGGTACGGGTACAGGTCTGGAGGGTAAGGGTACGGGTTGGCCTGGGGCCGAAACCATATAACCTGGAACCCGCACTATACCGGCACTAGTTTTACCGCAGTTCAAAACCCGCGGTAAAGGCACGGTTTGGGGTGTTGGTGGGTATGATTGGCTATGGTGTCATTGACCTGTTCACAGCGTATTAATAATGGAGACCATTTAGACGTTTGCAATAATATTGATACAAAGAATTTTAAACAATTCATATCTGAGGGTTACTTAAGGTGCCCATCAATTTGCAGCCTGAGACAATTACGAAAATAGATATATCCAGATGTAACTATGTCCTCCAAGTTCTCTGCGTCTCTGCTCCTCAAGATCAGTGGAAACTTTGCATGCCTTCTTGGATCACAAAACCCAGCTTCTCCCGCATGATGCGCTTGAAGCTGTACTTTGGCAATTTTAGATAATTGACACAAGTCATCACACTGGGCAGGTAGTTGTCAGCCATGAACAGTGAGTCTGCAAAACAGCTTTTGAGGTTTTGGCATTGGGTTATCACTGATGGTCTGCACTGGTGGGCAAGATAGTTTTGGAGGAGCTGTGAAGAAGAAAGAGGGAAAAACAGAGTAGGGCACCAGTACAGAAGATGGAGGAGAGTTGAAGTTGGAGCAAGCGATCATTGATCTGGTTTGGGCGCTTATTTGGCCAAGGCATTGGCCAAATAAGCGCCCATCAGTGGCGGAGCACTACAAAGCTTTCGGTATGTGGGCCAAATGCTTTCCTCTCCTTCCCATCAGGAATTCAAGAAGTGGGATCAAATATACAAGAGTGTAATATAATACACTTTGTTTTGCTGAAGTAACTGGAAATAATACAATATCCTATTTGCCACAAATTGATTTGGGTGGCAGCCATTATTCCTGAAAGTTGGCCACAATGCCTAGGTTATATACTGCGGTTTGGGCACCAGGGGTTTTGACCACACACCGCGGTGCTAAACCCGTTAAACTGTACCCGCCATCAAATGGGTCCGGTATGGCCCGGATCCACCCGCGGTTTACCTGTGTCACACACTAACCACGGTCTGTATATGGGTTTGCTAGTATTCAAATGTGACAAAGAAATTCTAGGAAGTAATTGTAAGCCCACTTCTCGGCGTAAAACAGCTCAACCACTATATTTTCCAACCGTGGGCCCGTCAAATACCCGTCACGGCCGTCCCGTTGACCGTCCCGTCCCGTGAGGACCTCTCTAGCCCACCCAACGGGCCGTTGTTAGACGGCCCGTTGCCGTCAAGTCGCCGTTGATTCGACGGCCGTTGCCGTCACGGCCACGGGTGGCAGCCCTATGCGGCACATGATGCACCGCTTGTGCTCGCACCGCCTCTGCGGGTTCTGTGAGTCACCTTTTGCCCCCTACTCCCATCGTCACCCCCTGCACGACACTCGACCAGCGCTTCTGGATTTATCTGCGGAGCTTCTTGAGGAGATTGGAAGTAGGGTACGCGACATATATATCGACCAACTAAGTCCAGGTTCGTGATGCTGATTCGGAATTGTCACACGCAGCTCCCACACAGCGACCATTCCAATTTGCGTGCAGTCTGCAAAGATCTGGATGGTGCAATGCAGCGCCTGTTTTTCTCTGTCCTAGTCTTGACGCTCGGCGAACATCCGAAGCGTGATGATTTCGTTCCTATGCTCCTTGATTTGCTTCAGGCCCTCGGGACCGGTAAAACTGGATGGTCTCTCCACGCGAAAACGCTGCGTATCCGACGGGGGAGAGAGGCAGGGCATCAGGAGCTTGTAGCGTTGCCTGTGTCAGAAGATGAGATGAAGGATCTCCTCGCTTCTGCCCTGAGATCGATTCCAAAGATCCGCACCGTCGTGTAAGCACCAATATTCGAATCTTATGGCTCCGTTTGATACCTACCGAACGGTTTCACCAGATGGGAAGTCCACGAGCACGCCGAGCAGGACCCCTCGGCATGGGAGAAATGCACTGGCACCATCTGCAAGTTCCTGAATACGTCAAAGTCCCTCATTGAACTCCAGCTCGACATCCAGGGAATAGTTGACGTCTCTTCGTTGAAAGTACGAGGCCTGCGGAAATTTACGCTCAAGAGCCCGAGGTGGCAGAGCCGCTTCGACTTCAGCTGGATGACTCCACCCCCTGAGCCACCTATGTATGCGAACATATCACAAGTGGTCGCGCAGAACCAGCCCACCTCTCTGAACTTGGAGGGTACGGACAAATGGGCTATGGTCTGGAGTACACTCTGCACGAACTCGGACGAGTCTCAGGTAAAACTCACCGAGATTACCACAAATGTCGTTACCTCGGGGCTCTTTGACTATCTGAGCTCGTATTCCGGGATCGAGAAATTGACATTGCTGTACCCGGATGGCGGTAGTCGCAACAACTCGGATCACCTCGCAGACGTGTTCTTTGGGATTGTTCTCCCCTGCCACGCGACATCCTTAGTAGAACTCTCGTGCTCGGCGGGCTACGAAAGCCGGTTCAGCTTTGGAACTCACAATGTGGATGTCATTTCGCAGCTGCGCAAGCTCAAGAGCCTGGAGATGAGCATCAATGCAGGAGCGGTTCGCAGGGTTGATACGCCCGACGATGTATGGATTGATGAGGATGGTACAAAGATCCCAATCGTTACTATAGGCATATCGGTGGAGGCAGAACAAGCCGACATTGATCCCATCGTTGTAAGTGGCTACAGAACACTCGCCACTGCATACAATTGCTAACCATCCCAACAGATGCTTTTGCTCGAGACAGCCGCAACCCTTCCAGCCCTCTGTAGCCTGACCATCAACTCTGCGGAAACAGAAAGCAATCGTGGCGCATGGTGCGGAAATGGAAGGATACACCACACTGGCGCTGTAGATGCGGCTATTGAGAAGGCGATGCAGGAATTTCGGTCTAATGTGCCATGTTCGGCCATTGTGCGCGCGGGTAATCACAGGTACGAGCTGGAGCTGTTGAGTGAAGTGGATCTGGCAAAAGAATGTCATTCATATGCCGATCCAGAGATGTTGGGATATCAACAGAAGGGTTGGTTTTCACGGTTTTAACTTTAAAAGTGACAGCAAGGAGAAAGCCTGTACCATGATGAAGAACAGAAATCTGACACGTACTTGATGATATTCTGAATTTTACTTCGTTCAGTTCAGTTTTATTGCTATCGGCGGTTCATGTAAAGACCATGCCTCCTTTGAATAAGAACCCACCATTTTTTCTCGCAACTCGAACAAACACGACTTTACCGAGGCCTGCATATCACACAGAATGATACTACAGAATGATACTGCTCAATATATTTCACATAAGATAATTGTTCCGCATCCCCCACTGTTTCGTTCATCCCCGTTTAACGAGAATCATGTTTGTGTTGCTCGATGTTGAAATGGTAGGTTAGAGCCAACAGATATATTGTGGACCAGTTATAGAGCGTACGTGGTAGTCCAAGAGTAAGTATAAGTACGGAATACAAGGCGGAGAACATATATATAGCGTGCACATAGTGCAAGCGAGCGAGGGACGATCAAAGCGAGGCGCGGGGATGCGAGACCGCAGCGAGACGGCGCGTGACGATCACCACCTTTCTAGACTTGAGAACAAGTTAGCCTACACTTTCATGTCTTTCTCATTTAGTTCCGCTTTTTGACTAATTACTTTAACATTGATTCGTTATTAGTTCAACGTTCTCAACGACTGTTTCCTAGTGCGGGGGAAATATAGGACCTCTCTGCCATGTCTAACCTAAGAGTTCAATACCACATTGCACACATGTTTTTTGAAGAGAGCAGGGTCAAACAGTCAGCTTAAATCAGCAACCATCCATCACCGACCAAACTTGATTCGCCGTACAGGCATGGCGCAGCCTGGCACATAGGGCAATGATATAATCAACATATTCACGAATGCTCATCATAATCCCATTCCACTTTTCTTACCAAGGGAAGCACAGTGGGAGGAGGAAATATACACCCAGCCCCTAAATTCAAACTCCGAAAGATCGCCGATGCCAGCCGCCGGTGACATAGTAGGCCAATTCCCAGATTTTGTGCATTGGAGAACGATTTTCCAAACCTTTGCCGCAAGTCTACGAATCTTGGGCTCAGTTCTGTAGGCAGACTGGTGGCTGTACACTTTTGAGTGTAGAAACAAAAATCAAACCTAGAATTCTTTCTGGTTTGTTTAGATTTTTATTTTTTTATTACGCTCAAAAGTGTACAGCCACCAGTCTGCCTACAGAACTGAGCTCAAGATTCGTAGGTAGGTAGGTAGGTAGGTAGGTAGGTATATGGTTTAAGCCTGATTCAGATGGTGCCTTCTCCTAATTGATCCCAATCGGATTCACAGGGCATACTTGCATAGCTGCGCTTCTATGAAGAATTAGTAAATAAAAGAGATTTTTTTTTCCAAATGGCTCAGACTTGACTGGATCGGGTGAACTTCTGAGGAGTCTACCTGCCCCGGTCTGCATGCACCTCGGAAAATATGAGGATCAAATTGCTCAAACCCCAAACCGGGTGAACACCTGCTGCCATGCCCTATTCCCATATTCACAACCTCCCAATTCCATCTTCCCGGACTCTGCGTTCGTTTAGGAAATAAAGCTTGCGTGCAATCAGGAATCGCGTGCGGAAGGAAAGAACAGAACCTACGAATCGCTTCTTCAGTTTCTCAAACGGTGAAACGACCTAATGTAGTCCAAAAGAATACTCTTCTCCCAGACGAAAGTCAAATGGGAATCGATAGCACCCAGCCGCCTCCGTATTCTTTCTGGCTTGTGCATACATAGTCACAAGTCCTCGAGTCATAAACATAAGTACTCGTTACAGCGCCCTTGTCATCTGCCTTCCTCTTCGTTCTCATGGCTATTGTAACTGGGTGGTGCTTGCAGGGAACCTCGCCTCAGCGCGAGGCGCTCCACCTCGGCGCGTACTAAGCCACGAAGTTCGTTCCAAATGACAGGATCGACGGCACTGTTAGGTGATAAAATTCCCGGTGGATGTATCTCTTCGACATTCGGTGCTGGGAGAGCATCAACGGGGTTGCGCGGAAGCTCGCTGGGCAAGTGCCCACTATCTGCACGGACGGCTCGTGCTGGCATAAACTGCAGTCTTCCAGAGGTCGTTGTGAGGACATCAACTACCGCATGGGCACCGTCAGACGCATGGTTAACCGCTCCGTTCTGCCCGCGCCGCGTCTTCTGTATACTGCGTATCATAGGAATCACGTCCTGGTTCGACGGGGCCGCAGGATCGTTTGTTCTGTGGCCGTTAGTTGGCGAGGCGCGGAAGACGGCAATCTTATCGCGGTCGCCTGCCTTGCGTCTCTTGTGCAGGCATAGCCAGACACCAATCCCTATGGGCATCAAAACCAGTCCTCCCACCGCGCCACCCACAGCTGATCCGATATTGGATTTTCGTTTGATTGGAGGTGGTGAACTGGTGAAGGTTTGAGAGGAAGACGAAGAAGTAGATGTTCCAGGACTGGGAGCGGTGGATGTTGTTTTGCGAGAGGAAGACGAAGGAGACGGTCCAGGATTGGGAGGGGTGGACGCTGTGTTAGCAGAATCAGTGCGAGCACTGAGATACTGTCACCCCTCCGGCCTAGCTTAAGCTGGAAACGTCTCAGCAGAAAAATCTTAAGCTAAAATCTAAGCTGAGCCAGGCTTAAGCCATATTAAATACTATACACTCAGTAGATATACACTGTAATATACACAAAAGTAGTCTCGCTTAAGCCCGCTTAAAATGAGCTCAAAAACCGCCGTCTCCAGCTACATAGCTGGCAGCATCCAGCTTAAGCCGGCTTTAGGTCCGTTACTGATACCCACAGATTCGGATGGCGGCGGCAATAAACTCTTGCGCGCAGAATGCACAGGCAAAAAGCCGGCCGGCAAGTGGCAGCATGTAAACGAGACTGCGGAGTCAACAACCACATGAAGACAGCAATCCGGAGATGGTTGGTTAGTTCATGACGGCACAGCGCAAGCAAAGCGAAACGTACCGTGTAACCACCCAATCTACGGCGTAAATTTCGGCGCATTTCAAGTGGCATCCGGGCCGAAGTGGTGCACAGTGTGAGCGCCGAGTACCACGGTCCACACCAGCCTGTAACAGCAAAGAAGCTTGAAGGAGGAACAACAGTAGGAGGCATCGATGGATGGACGGGTGTCCTTCGAGAATATGTTCACTGCGTTAGTCGAAGAGGAGGAAGACAAAGACCGGCGTGTTTGGCTGCCATCAATCAATCGACAACAAAGGCTTGATTGTCGATCACAAGTGACAAACAAGGTCCAAACAAAGGCCTCTTTGCTTCTCAACTGCCATCTCGTCCCCCCAACCCTGCGGCCTGCATCACTGGATCGTCAACAGTGTCTATAATGCACGAGCCCTCCATTTTTCAATGAGCCCGAAGTGTTGTTCCGCTGCCAACTCCGTCGCCGCCGCACCGTGCCACCGATGCCACTCGTTCGAATTTCGGCGGCAGCGGAACAGATCTGATTTCGAGGTATTTATATTGCAAAATTGCACTCTTTCGCCTTTCAGGTTTGGTTGATACACTACTTATATTGTATAGATATGTGTTTCTTTGCTTAAGTGCCCTCGCTTGAGCTGGCTTGAGCTTGGTGCTTTAAGCCGGCTTAAGCTGGATGCTGGGGTGCAAACGAGGTCGCTTTTTTGAGCTAGAATCGGACCTTGAGCTCATCTTAAGCTGCCTTAAGCGGGACCAAGGCTGTCTATATTGTAGTGTAAATATATCTTCTGTAAGTAAATATTATTTCATACAGCTTAAGCCAGCTCAGCTCAGATTCCAGCTTAAGATTTCTACGTTGAGATGCTCCCAGCTTAAGCTAAGACGGAGGGGATTCATTGAGATAGAGATGTCGTGGACGCACATGGGCCGCCCGCCACTGGGGATAGCTGCGCGAATCCAACAGACGGCGGTTCCTTGCGGTAAACAGAGTATACATTCCTCTATGCACTTGTATAAAGCAGTTGAAAGTGTGCGATACAAGTACTCACCAAGAATGCGGTCCCGAAGTCCCAATTTGGGGCATCGATGCCAACTATATTGCCAAGACACATTGAAGTTTCATTGGCTACGATACCACGGCTGAGATCTGCCGGATTGAGAGGCCACGCATTCCCTCTGAATGAGATGGTAATATTCAATTCGGTGTTGCGCGCTTCACAGACAGCGTAACCGTCGTCAGGATATATGCTACTAAAGCGGCGGCTGCTTACGAAAATGATAAAATCCGTCAGCTGTGGGTTTGCCGCTGGACCCGGGAATAGCGATCCAAATAGCTGCAACCTCTGATGTTGGACCCTGGATGCTATGTGCGTTAGTGGTGAATGTGCTTAGAGAAGAGGCATCAGGAATCGTGATTGTTTTCCCGTTAATTGTAATTGCTACTAATGGTTTAGATGCTGAAAGTAACGAATGTAAAACGCTCACCGAATAGTGGGATCTGCCATAACAGGGGTTTTACGCCATCTAGATTATGAAACTCCATGTCCCCGACAAACAGCGACGTGTTTCTGCCTCCAAACGTCATCACACCTGCAGCAGACCCCACTTGCGCATCCCGCTTAAACCAGAAGGCAAACTCCGCAGCCTGAGCGCCTACAAAGATGTTTTCCAGAAAGGTCGACTGTGTAATAGCGTCATGAAAAGACTGGCCCATCATGCCCACGCCGCCATCGGGCGAGGTGATATTCTCTGAGTTCAGTAAAGGTCAAGACAAATAAAAAGACACGAAGCAGGCACGGACCGAAGTTTTCCGAATGCCCAATGTGTTGGCCAATCGAAATTGATTCACTCGGCAGACCGGTGCGTGAGGCGGGGACGAATGTCGATGAAGCCGAAGAGTTATACCCACCAGGCGGATTCCAGAATTCGAAGTAGCGGGAAAGACTGTCATGGGTTGCGCACTGCAATTGTCTGTGTAATACAATAACAAAGCTGGGAAAGAGTCCTCTTACGGTGTTCCTACATTGAGTATGATCGTATAAATTCCGCGGTCCTGGAAGGCTTTTTAGAATTGGTACCGAGGAGTGTTACAACTTACATCAAGCATCAAATCAACGTCCTGCGCAGGAATGCTACGTCGACCACTTCAGCTGGTAGGATAATCCTATTCTACTGTCGGGAGAGCCATATGATTATCCTATACTACACAACTACTAACTACTCCAATGATCCAACATATCCTATCTTTGAGATGAAGTGAGCAAGGAGGATAAGATAGGATAGAAGAAATCTATCTTATCTGGTTGATTGAGCGGGCTTACAAGAAGAGAGATTAGATAGGATAGGATAACTCATCTTTGGTTGAGTCTGGGCAATCCTAAATCCAAAGTTGTGACATCAAGAATGATACTCAAACGGAAGCCGAATCAGACCCACAGTGGTTGGGATGCGATAGGATAGGATATACTCTAATGCAGTGCATCTCTGGCGGAAAATTGAAAGACAATGTCATTGGACAGTAGCAAGGGAGGTAGGGCAAACACACAGTGATGCCTATCTGGGATCGTTTGGTGGTACTGCGGTCAGACTTGAGGCGGGCAGTGGCACCATGTATTGTGCCACTGTATGGCACGAGTCATCAGCGCTTCGAGACTTTTGATTGATGCTATGGCTTGCAGTCCATGCAGAGTGGGAACACTAGATGAAGGAGGAGAAAGATGGTGCAAAGAGAGGCCAGGGGGTGTAGAGACGAAGTGTGCATGTGGTGGTCGAGATGAAAGCATTGTTTGCTTGTGTCACGGACCATCACATCAGTTAGCAACAATTGTGCTTGGGGCAGTCCGATACGGCCCGTCGTCCGCGCTTTCGCACGCATTTCATTTTCATTTTGGTACTGCAAGTAGCGAGTTATAAATCCCATCCTATCCTATCCAGTTGATGTATTTTTTCAGAACCAATTGGCCGTTAAGATTTCGTTGAGATTCACCAGCTAGAAATCCTATCCTATCCTATCCTATCCTATCCTATCCTATCCTATCCATTTTATTTTTCAGACACCACTGATGTTGTGTGAATTTGTTGATATATCCTATCCACCCGTTTGATTTTTTTTTCTTGAGAACACCCTACTATTTATTGTGTAGGATAACCAGTGGTTCAACAATCCTATCCTACTTCCCAAACAACATATTACACAACGGTCAGTAAGTAAATAGTCCTGTTAAAGGTCAACCATTGAACAACACAAGGAGAAATCAGAGTCTACCTTCCCAGCCTCCCGAGGTGTTATACCCGGTGGACGTCCGACTGTCCAGAACCACATTTTTTTTCTTTCGCCACGGATAATTCAACATAATTTGCGGCCTGATTTGATATAAAAACGCCGCTTGTCGCCAACCTCCTCGCGGTCTCGTGCACAGGCCACACACAATCTGCCTTCGTGATCACCCAAAATTCTGTGTTACCTCTAAAAAAATCAAAATCACCTGGACATTACAGCTCTTTGCGGAACTTAGGGCGCGGACCATTTTTTTTTCCATTTTGGGTCATTTTTGATATATCGCTTGTTCTGGCCTCAAATTTTATCCGTTCAACTAGAGTAGGGGTGCGTTGTAATTGCACGCATATTCTGCAGGGGATGGGCTCTTACAATTTTGTTCTAGGTGCTTTGGGCGACTTCCTGCAGTATTTTTACATACTTTATATATATCACCTGTAGTATTGAATATAGGATATCTTGGCCCTCCGTACCTTTACACAATGGAGTTCTTGATATTCTCTATGGGATGTAGCTTTTATATAGGTGCAGAACAGCTATGCATGAGTACAAGAGATGACAAAAGCAGCACAAGAATTATACATGAATTCTTGGAATCCCAGGAGTGCTTTATATCTATAAAAACCCTGGATCCCCTGGAGAATATGAAGAAGTCCATTGTGTAAAGGTACGAAGGGCCAAGATATCCTATATTCAATGCTACAGGTGATATATATAAAGTATGTAAAAATACTGCAGGAAGTCGCCCAAAGCACCTAGAACAAAATTGTAAGAGCCCATCCCCTGCAGAATATGCGTGCGATTACAACACACCCCTACGCTAGTTGAACGGATAAAATCTGAGGCCAGAACAAGTGATATATCAAAAATGACCCAAAATGGAAAAAAAATGGTCCGCGCCCTAAGTTCCGCAAAGAGCTGTAAATTCATCTTTCTGAGGTTTCATGAGCCCAGCTTCAACCTACAATCTTCATCCAAAAGTCCACTTTCATCTCTACCCTCATGAATCATCTCACCCGTCTTCCCGGGTTATCCTGTTTCACAATTGTTCTATTGTTCGAAATTCAAGCTCTGCTCATGGTAAAATTCTGCTCTACTTCCTATGAATATAATTTTTTTTTCATATAGATTCACCCGCCTGTATGCTTCCCAGGTAAGCAGATGTGGCTCTCATTGTGAGGCTGCGAATCTTTCATATTATTTATTTTACTTATCCTTTGTGCTCAGGATCCTCTTTTTGAATTGCCTATGCCAGCCCAGTTTCTCTTGTTCAAGAATCACCTTGATCAGGGTTTTCGGCTCCCGGAGTTCTTTGACCGTAATTCTCGGCAACAGCGGAATTTTACCATGAGCAGAGGGAGACAACTTTGAATAAATATTGGGTTTACATGGATGGTTTCTCTGTTTTGATTCATGAAACGGCATCTTCACATCACGGTGGAGCTGGATGCAAGAATTCAACATTGCGGCAAATTGTTGAGCACACCTTTATCTATACAGATTTTTCCGACCCCCACCCTCAATTACATCTGTGTTTACCTTCATCCCATCATGGATTCAATGTCACCACAGTATTCAAAGGCAAGATTGACATTCAACATCACAGTGGAGCTGGAAGCAAGAGTTCAACATCGGGGCAAACCGACAGCCGGAGTTCAACCGGATGAACCCGGGTGCTCCACCTGGTTCCACCTTGTCATTTGTCCAAGACATCCACACCTTTTCTTATATAGATAGGATCGAGAAAATATAGGATAGGATTGTGAGTAATTCAATACTACCAGTGTCATTTAATTGTTGACTGAGTTGGATTATGAACAGTTGAGCACACATCCTAACTCAATCCCAACCCAATCCGATGTTCAGGCCGATTTAGATAGGATTCCACGAATCCTACTCTTTAGCTCATGGGTGGAAAAAAATTGATTTGAGATGAGATGCGGGAATCCTATCCTATCGCGGTAGGATACAACCATATATTATGCAGACTGGAACTTAGGATAGGATGGGACTACGGTGTTGCTGCTGCACCTATGTGGCCTGAGGTACCAGGGAAGGATTGATCCTAGCTCCCTCCCGAAGGTAGGGTAGGATTCATCCTAATGGTGTCGGCCATTGGCTACGTCTCAAGGACTCATGCTTTCGAGGGCTGAATCTGTGGGCAATTTGGGTCCGGTCGGCCACTACGAGGTCGCTCGGAGTCAGCTGTTGACCAATTTCTCGACTCAGGGGCAGGTGATTGGGAGAACTCGTCGCGTCAGAAGAGATGGCGTCGGGGCTCATCGGCTGATGGGGGAAGGCGACAGAGGCGGGGGAGCAAGCCATCAGAAAGAGCAAATATTCAAAAGGGATTGTTGCCTGGATGATAAATGCGGGGAGCCAAAGTGGGAGCAGCCAAATTGAGTGGGTAGCGGCGAGGGAGCAAGAGCAAGAGCAAGAAGAATATTTGGTGAACAGAACTGGTCCATCTCCAACTATTTTGAACTGACAGATGAACAATAGATTGGCATGACCTTTTTTCAAGATTTTTCCAAGAGGCATATCTCGGCGGGACACGTAAAATGTAAATTGGTGAATACTCCGCGTTCTTTGATGATCTACACTTCCACTGACGCGGCTTTTACCCAGTTGTCAATACTGAATTGGTCTGGCGAAATTCCGGGGAGTTTTTTTTTGTACACAGTGTGGGTCACCGGTGCGCGTTGCTACTGAGTGTCCTACTCTTGAAATGTAAATTTTGACAGCATAATCTCTCATTGCTGATTTAGGGAGTGAGGTCGAGGCCTTATAAGACATTCGTGAATAAGTTCACTGGAGAACAAATCTCTTAATGGGCTCGAAAAATGCTGTCCACGTTTAATTTCATGCCAGAACTCCAGGACCGAAAAAAGTGTGGCGAAGCAGCCCAGAAACAGCGTGTCAACGCGGGATGGTCTGTCAAAGAAACTTAAATTCCGACAGAGACGCACGTCCCAGCCTCCACAACTGAAAAAACCAAAATAAAACCAAACAAAGTACTCTGCCTCTTTATGCCCACATCGCTCCACCATCCCATGCACCAAGAAATCCGCGACGAACTTCGCGACATCGAGAATATCATTTCCGAAAACCTCGCTTTCGTTAAATGCCTCGAAGATCGTCGAGACTCCATCCGCTCACAGCTGGATACGATCATCTACCCTATCCTCACCCTACCGCCCGAAATAACTTCCGAAATTTCCATCCAATGCCTGCCCTCCATCGTCTCCCCCAATGTCGGATGCGCACCGCTCATTTTCTTAGCAATCTGCACCGCATGGCGAAATATCGCAATATCGACCCCAGCTTTGTGGGACCACTTCCAGGACGCCGACTTCACGTCTGCTGCATCCATGGAGAGGACCATCACGCAATGGTTTCGTCGCGCTGGGCGCCACCCTCTAACCATGGAGATAACATACACAGGAGAACCGGACACGACGCATACGCGTTCACTCGTGAATACAATCGCCCCGCAGATCTTGAACCTTGATTTATGCCATGCGGCCGGCGGAATTCTGAGCCTCGCCGGCACAGGCCCTTTTCCCATCCTCCAGAAATTGACTATTGCTGCTATTGGAGACCCCATCACGCGCGACTCTGCTGTCGCCCTTTTCAACAATGCTCCGCAACTCCACAATCTAACCATTGCAAATATCCCCCCGTCTATTCTCTCACTTCCTTGGTCACAAATAACCAAATTTACCGCATACAGTCTATCCATACAGGAATGTCTCGGAGTTCTGCGCCTGGCCACCACGCTGCGCGAATTTCACCGCAGTTATTCCCCACTCCAACAGCCATCCATTTCCCCCACCGACTCCCTCGAGTGCTCTCATGCAACCTTGTTAAACCTAACCATCGACAACCAAGACGGCGATGAAATTAACGGCGGCGTGATTGATATCATGCCATACTTAATACTGCCATCGCTGAAAGAACTAGAAATCCGCGACGACCACGACATATCCACTCTCCCGGCGCTCAACGACATTGTCGTCCCTTTCCTCCAGAAAACTTCTGTCACACTGACGAAACTCACCGTCGCAATCGAATCCCGTGTACCCACGCGGTGGCTGAATATTTTCCCTCGCCTAACCACCCTCGAACTATGCTCACCGGGCCTTCCCATGTCGAATGTATTACGCGCTCTCGATCGCAGCAAATACCCACAAGTATTGCCCGCCCTAGAGACACTCGTATATAGCGAAAGTATCCCCCATCATATCGACCAGCTCCTTATACACGTATTGCAATCACGATGCAAACCTGACGCCACGGACTCAAAGCGTGCACGACTACAACACTTCCACCTTACCTGGTCCCGCTTCTTTGAGGGCACCATGTATAGCGAGGACGCCCTGCCTTATCGAGCAGACCTCCAGGAGTTGGTGCGCCAAGGACTTCAGATTCAAATGGGCGTCAGCTACCTAAGTGGCGCCACATGACCATATCTGAACCTTTCAACCTCTCGGTATTACATTCAGGTAAAGTTGTACTCGAAAATCATATCATTGTTCTCCGACATCGTGTCGGCTGGCATCCATAAGCTCATAAAAGATGGACGTTCACCTTCCAATCGATTTCGAATAATTGTAGGCACACTCTGTACCATCTTCCGCACTGTCACATTCTTAGTACTTTGTGGCCGTTTTCGCTTCCATCTCCCATTGGGCCTAGCAACCAATCGATCAACCGACAACGAACACATTCTTCAAATTAAGTAAAATACAAAAGGCGCTCGTTGATCAAGCTGGAATTCATTCTAATTTGAGTGTGCTAAAAGGACCCTCAGCCCTTCCAAAAAAAAATATCCTCGCAACCTTCCCCCCCACTAATTACCGGACGCCAGGCCAACATAATTCACGGCAACTTATGCCTCTTTCCTCTCCCCATCTATAAACCTCCACTACAATTCGCCTACATTTCTACTACGCGCATGCTCTCCGCAGAGATCGCGTACTCCTACACATGTGCCTGTCAGGGCCAAAAGAAAATGATAAAAAGATAGAAAATTCCCGACCCTTATATCATCGCCGTAAATATAACGGTAGAGCGACGCGGCCGCAATACCCACTCGCCACCCTTAAGGGAATAGCCGGCTGAGGACACAGGAACGCCAACTTTCTAACCATCTCTACCGGCATACATGGCGCAATGGTCAACGCGGATGTCGAGATAGCATTCAAGAGGGCCCAGCGGTTGGTTCGTATCAGTGCATACCCATCTTTCCGTTGCCTAGAATATTTATTCGACAGAGTATCACCTATATGAACATAAACACACCACAACGGTCTCGTCTTGTTCGTCCCTTTCCACGGCAGCACGAATACGGTAGACCTGATCCTGGAAACGCATGGCGACTTCCTCTCCACAGTCTCCCCTGCACTCTAGACGCAGCGTATGATGTCCACGAACAGATTCCTGAAAGACGTCAAATACGAGCAAATCGACCACTCGAGCTCTGTACCACAGTACCCACGACCTTCCCAAGAACAATAGTGGGAAAGACACACCCATGGCCAGTGGTGTACACCATTGGATCAGTTCCTTCACCCCGAAGAATCGGCCTGTCGAAATCCTCTCCCCGTCTAACAGCGTACAGTGGCATCGTTTGCTAATCACCATTTTTCCGCTGCCCCTTTCGGTGAAAGATGGGAGTCATCGAATGGGGATTCCGGCAGCTCCTTAAGGGGACTAAACAAATTCCGTGGAACCAGTATGCCGCCGACGCGCTGCTGAATGAACCCTGCAACGACCGGCAGGCCAACATTGAAAACGCGCGCAGTGACGATAAGAAGCACACACCCGAGAAAAATAAGGGGGACTCACCAGCCGCGAGACAGTCCCCGTCGTGGTTCAGAGAAAAAGTTAGCAAAGGTCGACAGAGCACCTGCGCGTCAGAAGAGAAAAATGTCAGTGACTCGATGAAGGGGGAAGAATGGGAGTGACATTTCTCATCTTTACGTGCTGTACATGTCGAACCCCCGTTCGACTTGGGTCGTGTGGCTTTGGCGAGTCCCTTTTTTTTAGTATGCTCATCTGAAAGAGAATGATTTTGGAGTGCAAGGATAGATGAACTTCAAGTCGACTTGCTTGGGATGAAGGACTCGGAATGGGAGATAGTAGCAACTCGAATAGTGAGCATATGCCTACTTCGTTCATTTCGATCGCCACAACCACCTAGCCTTTTTTTTAAGAAACAAGGTGGGAGTCACTGTGCGTTTATATATTTATCCAGTTGCACATGAACTTCAATGAATTTTCTTGTGCACGCGACGTTCGGACTTTCCCCGCTCGGCATCGCCTCGCCCACTCGTCACGCCTGCCACGGAATCCCTCCGTACCTGGAGGAGGCGGAGGCGGCGCGATATGCCGCGAGTGCGAAGGGCGCAGAGAACGCCGCCACTGGCAGCGGTGTCTGCGGAGGAAGCGAGACAGACGCGAGAGAACGCCATTTTGTGCCGGCGGCCGGATTAATGACCCCGTCGCAACCCCATTTAAAATTAATTCTGGATTAATCATCTCAAGGACGCCCTCCGACGCGCCCTATCGCGATCAAGCCCCCGACGGTAGTCGGACTTACAATACTTCCCGAAAAAAATCACCCTTACAAAGAGCGATCAGAGCGCACTAGTAAGCAAGCCCCATATGGATCAAACTCCATTTAACGCGACCTCCGATATGGTGCTCAGAAGAGCGGGATGTCGGGATGGTGGGCAGGCGGCGGGCGACCACCTGTACTGACCGTACTCGAGGTGGGGATGAAAAAAAAGAAGAAAAAAAACCCCCCGCCACCCATTGGGTGCGAGGGCGGGATGGCGAGCGGGCGGCGGGCGGGTGGCGGGCAGCAAGCGGGAGCACCTGTGCTTACCGTACTCTAGGTGGGGACGAAAAAAAAAAAAAAGATCCCGCCGCCCGTTGGGCAGGAGGGCGGGATGATGGGTGGGCGGCGGGCGGGCGGCAGGCGGCAGGCGGGACCACCTGTACTTACTGTACTCGAAGTAGCGATGAAAAAAAAAAAAAAGTTATCCTGCCCCCCGTTGGGCAGGATGTCGGGATGGCGGGCGGGCGCTTCGATCTGGCAGCCCGCATACAGAGTGCGCACGCGCACTCTGATGGGGCTGACTGCCGGCGGACCCACCACAATGGTAATTCCCATGGCTAGTCAAAATTTTCAGACTTGCAAATTCCCGTATCTTGGCTCTGGATGGTGACTAAGAACGAGCCTTAGTTACCTAAGGACTCGTAACTCCAAGACAAAGGCGAAGAGTGTGCGCACCACCGTCCCTTGTCTTCGCCCGCGAGCTTCCCGCCGCATTCTTCTTTCCTCCGCGCACTTCACAAGCCCAATGGACAGCAAATTGACACTGCTCAAAGTATTCCCGGGCATAGGTAGCCTCCCAGGTACCATCCGGTCAGGGATCCCACTTCTGCGGTCCTTTGAGCTGAGAACGAGGTGTATCATCCACGTCATTCCACTCCTCATCATTGCCTACGATCTTTCTCGGTTTACGGCCGTGCGGACCCTGCCAAGTCAGAGCTGGAGGTTGAGAAAGTGTTGGCTGATGCTGTACCGCATGCAAGCTGGAAGAGTCGTCGCTGTCACCGCTGGGGTAGGATGCACTGTCCTCAAGATTTCTAGCAGACTTTGTAGTCGGACGACGTGTGGGTTTCCGTGATATAAGCGAAGTCAACACTGAAGAATCTATAGCACGATTGTTTAAACAATTTGCGTCTAGACGCAAATCACCGTTTAAACGCGTGTTTAATCTAAACACGTTAAACACAAGCGGCCCACGGGACCGCGTTTAACCGGGGCGGTTTAAACACGGTTTAAACCGACAAAAAACGCATTTTCATACCGTGGCTCCAGCCTGCGACCTCATTAAAACAACCAACCCGAGACAATGCACACCTCAACCAACTAGGCCAAGATGTCCTTTGATAATGTCCATTTATAATGGCTTTTGTCTCGGCCCCAAAGCAATTTTTATCAGTGAATAAAACTTGATTCCCGCTTCGCCCTGCTTTCAAATACCTAAACTGGATTAAACTCTGACGCAGACTAGTAAGTCGTTGAATGTATGCACTTCTAATGGAATTTATATATTTCAACTTTGATCTTCCCTGCATATTAAACTCAAAGGGTAGCTTTGCAGTGTTATCGGGACCTCAAGCTCTTAACAATTTGTGTCCTTTTACCTCTATCTGCCATAATGATAGGTAGGGATACGAAAATAGACGTGACAAGGCCAAGCTTTAGACCATTCAGAGACCGTTTCCAACACACTTATTGTGTTCTATGTTCTCATCGAACACAGATGAACGCATTGCTTCTCTTCTAGCTGGGATTGAAATAATGTCCCCTAGTCTTGGCGCATACAGCATGAGTGCGGGTATCCATTATTGGCACGCAACACCAAATAATTAATTTCCAAGCTACATAGATTTCTTCATACCCGAGAGAGAGGCGCCCTGATTGCGAAATCAGGCGTACTGACGATCTTTTATTTGATTGTTTGACTTTCAACCATCCTCCAGCCGACGAAGTAAAGGCTTGTAATATCAAATGAGTCGCGCAGGGGACAGATGAGGGCGCCTGAGATGTTAATCTCCAATAATGGATGCGAACTTTGGCCATATACGCTTCCCCGAATGAATGCTGATGCACCATTTTGAGTGCCGCACCTTGCGAGCCGATGAATTGCGTATCCGCCGATTCACTGACTTTATTGCGAGGTGCACCGGTGAAAATTGGGTCGTTGTGCCTTGAATGCATGCACAAGAGTCTTGGACGGCATGCTATATGTCGTATCCTTCTGGCTCCTTGTCCACATACTTGTGCTTTCTGAGTTCAAAGGATATAAGTTGAGCTGAGGTCTAGTAGGCTAGGAAGTAGAATCAAAGTGGTATAACTATTGTTCTACG
This sequence comes from Mycena rebaudengoi, assembly GCA_029282285.1. Taxonomy (NCBI): domain Eukaryota; kingdom Fungi; phylum Basidiomycota; class Agaricomycetes; order Agaricales; family Mycenaceae; genus Mycena; species Mycena rebaudengoi. Next base: position 11,781 of record JARJCX010000295.1, on the reverse strand, counting down.
CGGAGTCTAATCCTATTAATTTGTCCACTCTTTACCGAGCTTGTCAGTGCGAGAGACCAACATTGGGCTCCCCAATTTAATCATCCCAGGTCAATTATTTCGGTCGGGGAATAAAAACAGTATGGACCGAAGGATTCAATGGCCAGTCGAATATACCGCAATTTAAATGCCGTGTGCTGCCTTCAGGAATTTCGGGACACCGCCGAGCTAGCAGCCGCCAGCCATGTTTTTAGTGAGGGAATAGAATTCGGACCTCAAAGGAGACATGGCTTGAGGCGATAATCCTGGTGATGTTGGTGGTCGAGTGGATGGTATCAATGGTCTTTTGGATGGTCTCGATGGGATCCAAGAATGACGTGTTCTCATACGGGTTCGAGATGCCTGAAACATCATCAACAAAGATCATACGAGAAAAAGGGAAGGTACGCACTCTTGGTATCCGGGGTGATGACATTGATGTCCCACTTTTCGAGGATATGGAACGGAACGAGGTTGTCGGAGAGCTTCTTGGTGTCGGTCTTGATGTTCGCGCAGATGATCGGGAACGTCAACAACCAGTTTCCTGCTTATATCGGTGAGAAGCGGAAGACTCAGATGTAAACACCTACCGCACTTAAGCGAAAATGAGATAAATAATCGATTTTTTCTGAGGGAAGAAAAAAACATAGCAGGACATGTATAGCCTACGGCGTAGGATGAAAGCACGCATGGGTAGTGTAGATGCAAATACACTGAGGATATTCGGAGTGGCCATGATACTGATGCTTGAATCGGAAGGGGACATATATATCTGGCAACTAAACAAAAGATATACTGAGTGCAATTGGCTTGAACCGATAAGAATATCAATAAAAATTTAAAACGCAAAAGAAACCGCCCGTACTGAATTGGAGCAGTTAGAGCCTCAGCTTATTCGCCAGTCGGACTTCCTGCATTCGAACTTGAGGAGCTCATGGCGCTTTCCCCCCCCTTCGCGATGTGCATGGGATAGGCTTCAAATCACCTGTGTCACACTCCGTTATCCAGTTGTTCAACTTGAAAAAAAAAGCTTGGGGCTGGTTAGTGGATCAATTTGGGGCGGCTGAATTGATGTGTGATTATTGCTGAACTTCATTTTGGAAATTGAACTGCATGGAAAGAAAAAATCAGCCTGCCTCGAACGAGGGCTTTTTCAATCACTTCCAACTCCTCTCACTGGAGAGGAGCAGGCGCACACCATGCGTGACATGTCTATGTCTTAATTAACAGATTTTTGGGTGGCTGGAAACAGTCAGAGCTGTGATCAATTAAATGTATGTGAGTAATTCTACAAGGAGTTGCACAGCATGAGCGGGTGCTCAATCCACGACTTACAAGTATGTGTCAGAGTTTAATCCGGTTTCGGTATTTGAAAGCAGGGCGAAGCGGGAATCAAGTCTTGTTCACTGATAAAAATTGCTTTGGGGCCATGACAAAGGCCACCATAAATGGACATTATCAAAGGACATCTTGGCCTAGTTGGTTGAGGTGTGCATTGTCTCGGGTTGGTTGTTTTAATGAGGTCGCAGGCTCGAGCCACGGTATGAAAATGCGTTTTTTGTCGGTTTAAACTGTGTTTAACCGCCCCGGTTAAACGCAGTCCCGTGGGCCGCTTGCGTTTAATGTGTTTAGATTAAACACGCGTTTAAACGGTGATTTGCATCTAGACGCAAATTGTTTAAACAATCGTGCTATGGTTACTGAACACTGGCCGGTGATGCTGGGAGGAGTCCGAGGAAATATTTGAAGCATGGCGGTGCACGCGCTTATGCAGCGGTTTGTGATTGGGAATGAAGACTAGTGCACCTGTTATATCTAGCAATGGAAATAGTGAGCGCCACGCCCTTCGGGATTGGGAGTTCCGTGATCATTTCCCCCGACTTTGTGAGAATGGGCTTGGACAGCGGTAAGACTTCGTCGTGTGCTGGGAAATTGGCACAGAATAGTTTGCTTTGCCACGCTTCTTGTGCGGTCGTCGTTTGAAGAAGTCAAGGAAGGAAGGTGAATTGGAACGTTTGCGCTTAAGCTCGGCAACTAGTAGAATTTTTGGTTAATACACATCATTGTGTGCAGCGCGTTACCACAAACACACCAGATTCTGCGGCGCCCCGGCTTGGCTCCCGGTCATGGTAAGCAAGCTCTCCTCCGCTGTGTGACCGTACAACCGTGTGGTGCAACTCAGCGGCATCGTCTACATGGAAATATTGATAAATGCAGCAGGATAATTTTCCAAGAACTTCTCACATAAGGGCAAGTGGGCATATTCGGGCGGCAATTCTTCGTCGGAATCCTCTGCACGCCGAGGTAAAAAGCGAGTGAAGGCGCCCTTCAGTGCACGCTAGGCATCTTTCTTTAATCGGTGTTGGAAGGATCTAAATGAAATCTCACCAGCATCGGTCGACTGGGAGGTGGAGGAGTGGACCAAAGGAGAGATAGGAGAAATGATCGTGTTATTCATTGTATATTACACATCCTGAGCCTGTGTACTCCAGTCCCAGTTTGAAAACACGCCGACCTGTAGCTGCGATTCCACAGATCCAGATTTGAATTCAACCCACATTCCTATGATTTAGAAAAAGTCGTACCCTAAAGATCATCTTTAGCACGAGCGCTAATTCAACGAGCCGACGTAGAATTAGCGCCGGAAATTTGATCCATTTTGACGGTGGTAGCCGAGGGGGGTTTGAACCAGACAAAAAAAAACTACATACTGCTGAGCTACGCAACTATTTCAAGGGATGGCGCAAAAACTACGTGAAAAATTGATAAGATTGTGGCTGTTCACCAACGGCTAGCACGCACTGGACAGCCACATCAATGACAGAAGAACAAACGATTCTTAAATTTCTTTATTTGGACCAAATTCTCAACTGCGGCAGTCCAACAAAAGTGAGTGTTGGACAGAGTTTCATTACAATAGCTTGTTCAATTCTTTGAACTGAAAAGCCATCCCAGAGCAAACCGCGGGCGTGTATATGCCTCGATTTTCCTTATGTGGACCAAATTCCCAACCGTGGCAGTCTAACACAAATGAGTGATGCACGGATTGACATTATGACAGCTTGTTTGAATTTTCAAAGTGAAAAACCATCCCAGGGCAAAGAACGGGTGTGTACATGCATACAAGATCTGTTTAGTCGTCATCCTCATCCGCCTCATCCTCATCCGCCTCGGGGTCAAGCATCCTTTCATCGTCTGAGTTCATCTCATAGCCTGGAATTGTCATTAGAGTTGCAGTGTAGTTTCCATACCAACGATCGCGCACCTTGCTTCTCACTCTCAGGACCATGACTATCCTTGTCTTCAGAGACCCAGCCGTCAGTAAACCATGTAGAACCAATGACGGATTAAGGTGCGCACCTTCATCAGAATCGACAATGTGGATGTTCCCTTGAATATTATGCTCATCCTCGCCGATCTGTGAATTGTCCGACGGTGAAATGCGGTTCAAATTCGTCTGAGAACCCCTCAAAGCGATGGGCTGCCCGGAAATAAATTCCTGAAGCTGCAGTGTCTTCTTTGTCTTCGATATGGGGAGTGAATGTGTGTATTTTGAGTGATTGTGGGGGCCGCTATTCTCGAAGATGGTGCCGTCCCGATAGAAGACCACGGACCACTCCAGCTTGCATGACCGATAGCGAAAAGGAGAGCCACAAGTGCAGAGTGCCTCGATTTGGCGAGCAATATTTGTTCCAGGCGCAATCCGCACGGTACACACTGCAGCTTTGCACTGGATTATACCTGCACATTTATAGCTAGACCGTTTCCCTTTCTCTGGAGTTACCGCATCCTGCGAGCCGCGTCTCCCAGGAAGCTTGTCGGAGATCCAATAAAATGCCAGCCGTGACGTGTCTTCCACTTGTTGGCAAGTGAAATGGGATCGGAAGCGGTGGTCTGGAAACCCATCCCAGCTTTCTAGCGAAAAATTGGATAGTGCCTTAACAGTTTGGGTGGGGGGTGGATTGATTGTGCTATTGGGAAGCGGTGGTAAAGAAAGGCGTTCGCCGAGAGTGGTATGCGGGCCTGGGCTTCAATAAACTCGGGATTAAAATTGCCGATTACACTACGCACCATTTGAATTTGTCGTCTCCCGCTCCTCCCTCACCCAACCTTGAAGTTTCCCTGGAAATGGAGACAGATTCAGTTAATGGTTACATTCAGCCTGGACAGAACTCACCATTCTCATCATAATATGGGACAAGAATACTCTTATGACATTTTCGGTGGTTCTCCTGAGGAACGGCAAGACTGCACCACAAGCAGCAGGTATACCAGGACTAGTCCGTAAACGACTAGAATCGCCGATGTGGTGACCCAGCAGGAGGCCAGTGAGTAAGACCAGGCGAGAACGAGAATGACGTGATCCCAGTTCGACATTACGAGCAGAGCCACGAGGACCGAGTAGGCGAAAAGCGAAAGAAACATAGACAAGAAAGGAGCAGTAAGTGGCTGTGGTGCACATCAATGATCCGTCCTGGACGCGATCGCAGGACGCACAATATCCGAGATGAACAAGGGGTAAAAATGTATACTAGTCCTGTAAGACCTTAGGGCTCTAGCAATATTTAGATATTGGAACAGGCTATCGCTAGTCTGGCGAGTGACGAGGAAGGGCGCACAAGATGGTATTGACCCCTATGCAAGTATCTATACGAATAGCGGTCGGTGCTCTATAAGGTGTATTTCAGCTCGGATACCCGGGGCTTAGTATACACCTTCAACTCTTTAGGATACCCTGGAGAGTTGGAGCACTATTTACGCAATCTATATACGATGTAAGGCTGCTGCTCCAACCTTACTACATTCCTCTACACCGTCCAACCTCTCCCTTCCAGGATTGGTTCAGCCCTTGCTGTCTGCATCACATTGCCACTGTTCTGTGCTATCGCACTGCACTACTGCTGTTCATGCCATCCTCATTGTATTGCTCCTGTCGATCACCTTCAGCCTTGGTTTAGCACACCAATGCCTCAGTCCTCACTGCTCCTTGCTATTCTGCATTGTATCTTCACCGCTACCATTGATTGATTATCATTGACCTCGATCTCATTGTCTCTTGACTGATCCTCATTTGACCTTCAGATTTCCTTTTCATTGACTCGCCCATATCCCTCCTCAATGATCACCTATACCAATCTTCGACATCTTACCTTTACATTACTGTTGTTGAGTCCTTATCTTACATTCTGATTTATATCTTATGTTATATTCTATTCCTGTTACGTATCTGTCATCACATTGATTGTGACTCCGTACTATACTGATAGCATCTTCTCTTCTTGGTCTTGACCACCATGTACCTTCGCTAGTGGCTACTCTTGAATGACCACACTATTGTTCTGTCATTCTCGGTTCCTTCTAGTTCTGTCTGGCCGACCCCTCTAGTGTTGACTGCCTCCACAATACGGCAGCCTTCCATACGAGTCTCGAAGCCTCGAGACAAGTCAATAAGTTCAAAGGGTAAATGATATACGCGCCTGATGCCCAATGACCTCTTCTTGAGTGTATAAACCCAAGGGTAGTGTGTGACACGGGTAAACCGCGGGTGGATCCGGGCCATACTGGACCCGGACCCGCCTATACCGTACCCATTTGATGGCGGGTACAGTTTAACGGGTTTAGCACCGCGGTGTGTGGTCAAAACCCCTGGTGCCCAAACCGCAGTATATAACCTAGGCATTGTGGCCAACTTTCAGGAATAATGGCTGCCACCCAAATCAATTTGTGGCAAATAGGATATTGTATTATTTCCAGTTACTTCAGCAAAACAAAGTGTATTATATTACACTCTTGTATATTTGATCCCACTTCTTGAATTCCTGATGGGAAGGAGAGGAAAGCATTTGGCCCACATACCGAAAGCTTTGTAGTGCTCCGCCACTGATGGGTGCTTATTTGGCCAATGCCTTGGCCAAATAAGCGCCCAAACCAGATCAATGATCGCTTGCTCCAACTTCAACTCTCCTCCATCTTCTGTACTGGTGCCCTACTCTGTTTTTCCCTCTTTCTTCTTCACAGCTCCTCCAAAACTATCTTGCCCACCAGTGCAGACCATCAGTGATAACCCAATGCCAAAACCTCAAAAGCTGTTTTGCAGACTCACTGTTCATGGCTGACAACTACCTGCCCAGTGTGATGACTTGTGTCAATTATCTAAAATTGCCAAAGTACAGCTTCAAGCGCATCATGCGGGAGAAGCTGGGTTTTGTGATCCAAGAAGGCATGCAAAGTTTCCACTGATCTTGAGGAGCAGAGACGCAGAGAACTTGGAGGACATAGTTACATCTGGATATATCTATTTTCGTAATTGTCTCAGGCTGCAAATTGATGGGCACCTTAAGTAACCCTCAGATATGAATTGTTTAAAATTCTTTGTATCAATATTATTGCAAACGTCTAAATGGTCTCCATTATTAATACACTGTGAACAGGTCAATGACACCATAGCCAATCATACCCACCAACACCCCAAACCGTGCCTTTACCGCGGGTTTTGAACTGCGGTAAAACTAGTGCCGGTATAGTGCAGGTTCCAGGTTATATGGTTTCGGCCCCAGGCCAACCCGTACCCTTACCCTCCAGACCTGTACCCGTACCACCGCGGTTAGACCCCTACCCTTGCCATACACTACCCAAGGGAGGTTAAGGCGGCGGAAGGTGCTATGAGGGTTTAGGATAAAAGATAAGATATCATATTGTTCGCTGGCGGTCATGTGATACAAACTGCGTAATGTCCATGACTAAATACTATGAGGACTTGGAGAATAACAGAAAAGAAAGTACGGGGTATAGTAGGAGGAGGTACCTTACAGAGCCCCCCTATTCTCCATGTGCACTAGCCACAAATACTTCAGGAACGACGAGCTCAGCTAGAGGTACACGGCTCCAATCCAAATCTAGATGCGCTTTCAGAATAAGATTCATCGCGTCCTGGAAATCCCTCTGCGTAGGTACTGAGGGGGGAGCGAAGTCGTTGCGATTGCTGTTCCGAAAGTACGATAACCAACCGCCCTGGGTGCGCCATCGGTAGCATTTGTTCTTGATGTCCTCACAGATGTTGTCGAAGAGCACCTGGCAGCCGGCATTCATGATGCCGTGAAAATGCGCGCTCGATTCTTCAAGGAGCCACTGCAGCGGCCATAGGTACATAGTCCTGCTCGAATCCTTGATGTTCGGGATGCGGCCGTATAGGAGTTCTTTCTCGTCCTCTGATACGTAATCGCACGTGTAAACATCTTGTATGCCATCACGATGGAGGCCGTTCATGTATTGGCCGCGACGGAATTCGGTAACACGAATAGATGGACCTTCCATGAACCTTCCCACCAAGCTCGGGGAGTACAGCTGCGCTATCCAGCTCAGCATCCCGCCTTCACCTATGAAAGCTCACGTGTGGGGACGAGCCAGAAGCAATCCCATGCGCTGTGAGGGGGACTGTAGTGTCGCTTTGGAAAACGAGGTTCCAAAAGTGACTTGTTCTCCCTCTGGGGGCTTTTTCATTTAAGTTGGGTTTGTATAGAGTTTGTGAGAGAAGATAGTTAAGCAGCGTTTGTCCATGGGGATCTGTTGGGGGTCAAAAATAGGGGATAATGTGAAAAATACCTTGTTCAGATGTGCACACCGCGTGCACTACTCCGAGACAATATCCAAGTCTCTGCTTTGTCTCTCTTCTACCCGCCTTTCCCCTTTGAACTGGGTGATAGTTGATTCAACTGGCTTTCCCAAAGGTGGGACAACCGCAAATGGCTCGACGAGGGCCTAACGGTTCAACATGGGGATGGCTCGTGAAGGATGTGAGTGTGCCGGTCGTTGTCCAAGGTATCCGTGATTTGGTGTGAGACGCCTTGAGTCGTTCCTCTCTGCGTGAGCAGCGGTTTGCGAGGTCAAGGGGACGGGTTAGTGTGGTTGGACGTTCAGTATGAATCGTCTGGAGGATGCGTGGTCAAGTGTCTTGCAACAAGTTAGTGGGTTACTGGTGTGTGTGTGTGTGTGGGTCAACAGTATATTGGGGGGAATCGGTTTACACTAGAAACTAGTGGGGGAAAAACCGCTCCAAAGTGGACTGTCTACTGCTTTGAGACCCAGATCCTTTTATACTCTGCCAATAACCCCTTTGGACCTTCTCTACATGTCCACAGTCTGCTCCCTCGGCATTCCATAATGTTCTAGCCCCATGGCGGTGTGTTTGCGCCGTGTTTCATCCCACCGAGTTATGGTGCTCGTCGGAGGAAGTTGCCTTTTCGGGCCCAAAAGTTGTTGGGACGTGATGCCCGACGAACTGCTACCTTCCTAATCCATCCAAAGTCCGTGCGGATACGACGTCCTGAGGCTGAAAAGAGGTGAAACGTGTGCGATATGTCGGCATGAGCATGTTGGAAGTGCTGTGCGCTCCGGCGGTCGATCCTGTTATGGACGAAGGCGCTCCCATCTGCTAGATGTCGTTGGAGGTGCGCCGTCCGCGATGCGAGGTGCGAGAACGGCGTCCGAAATGTGTAGATGTGGGGAATGTAGGGCACAGTGAGCATGGGTGGTGAATCTGGGTGCTGTGGCCGTGTCGTCGTATTCGCTGGGGCAGACACAGCGCATGTGGCAGCCCCACACCTCCCTTAAACTTTTACCTGTCAACCGTCCCTGGTCGACCCAAAACCTATAAAGGCAAGACGGGACGGCAGGTAATTCCTCAACCATGGAGCCGTCTGCCCACCAGCGATTTGTGATGACCAACGTCGTGTGGCCTCAGGGCGACCGCTTCTTCCTGCCTGATGGCGGCCTCCTTCGATTCCTCCGCGAAAATATGCGGTTCAAGGTGTTTTCTGCTGGTGATGCCAGTCTTCACCAACACCTATTGTTCCGAGCGTGTGGTGAGCCTCCCTGCAGCGAAAATCATGGACCTTTGTCGATGTATGAAGGAACTGGTGCGCCATATGGTGAGCATGGACGTCGTTCCTGACCGAATAATTAACTGATCTTCCGATAGTTCTTCACGGTACAAATTCGTCAAAACGAGTTTCGCATCTTGTATGATCCGGTACCGGTGCCCAGCGAGGCGGCGTGGATGTTCCATGTCATCCTCTGTCTGCTCCGCATAATCGGCTTTGAGAACAACAAGGATATGTTGCTCAAGACCGACCAGCCGTTCAAAATTGGTGTGACGGAGATGCAGCTGGCAGAAGCGCAGGCGAAATTCCTATTGGGAGCGGTGCTCCAAACGTACGTGGACAACGTTCACACCGGTGCGCATTCGCCGCTTGATTATAAGACGTACAATGAGTACGGCTGGGTGGACAAGAATTTCGTGCACCGTAACCCGTCCAGACGCCTTTGTAAAAATGCCGGCCGGTATCCTGCTGCAGGAGTCGCTAGACATCGAGGATATCCTTGGTGCGTGGCGTGCCCGCTACCATGCTGAGGGACCGCATAAATCCCCTGGGGTGTTCCAAATGTTGAAGGCCACTGTGTCGATCGAACGCCAGGAGAGGGAGGAGGTCGAGTTAATGCGTGCTATAATCGCGGCTTCCACTGTGCAAAGCATTGCGGCGGAGTCGTCGCTCAGCATGGACAAGGGGTACGAGTCCGCGGATGAGGATGAGGCGGAAATGGCGGCGGTGTACGCAATGCAGAAGGCGTGGGGATCGATATCGTCGGACGACTCGTTGCCTGCCCTCATTAGTGTGCCTTCGTCGTCGTTGGAATTATAATTAGGAGTTCCCAATTAATTTATTGAAAACTTGACGGGTATTGTTCGCACCGGAATTTCTCCGCGGATGCGGTGTGGTGGAGGGGATGGGGTGGTGCGTGGTGAGAGAGGAGGAATAAATGCGCAGCGGTAGCGCGGATTAAGTCGTGATGAGATCGATCAGCAAATTTTCTTCTGTCTCGGGTTTTGGATTATCCTTGTGGCGCCATTGGTGGTTGTCTCCTTCCCCCTCCTTTTTCAATTTCTCCTCGAGATGCCTCCGCTCCCTGTGATGGAACTCCAGCGGCGTTTCGATCCATTGCTTCTCCCACCGAGTCTCCTGCAGACCCCGACCTGGACGCCGGGAACGAGGCGCGACACTTTTTATAGGTACCGCATCCACAAAATGGTTTTCCTTGTCACCACAAGTGTCTGTGATGAGGGTGGCCTGGAAACGGCGATGCCAAGCCTCTCGGAGGCGGACCTGGGGATTATACGCTCGTATTTGCGTTATATCCTGATTATTTTGGTGAGTGGTGACCTCCGGGGGAATATTTGTCGTTTTAAACCCTCAATAAATCCTCTCCATCCCTTTCTTCAGCATTCTGTGGGCCAGCGAACCTTCGCCAAGCAGTTCGTCTCCCTATATGCCTCCGATTTATCACGGAAGCTTCCTGTGGACGCTTTTGATTTTCCTCCATGTGGTGCGTCAATGATCGGCATACTCGTCAAACTTTGTGACCGAGTCCGGCTTCCTGATCCTTCGGACCAAGTCGTCCTGATTCCGATGCTGCAGATGGTGCGGCTCGCAACGGATGCTTAAGCGGGTAATCAGGGATCGGAAAAGGAGTGGGCCCCCTATTCGGTGAAAACTGGCCTCTTCTGGGACGTCTCGACCGGGTACAATGATCTGTACTTGGAGACTGACACCAATGGTGAGTAGTGGTGTCCAGATATCGTTCCAAAATTTATTAACCGTGGTGCGAAGTTGGGGCGGTGGGAATAGATTTGGCGGATATGACACCTCGGTGAAGTGATGGGATCAAAATATGGGTGGGCGTGGTGGATAGCGTCCCGATTAGGATAGTGTAGTTCAATTGTCAAGGCACCGTGCCCGAAGAATGTTGGTGCCTGGTATAAAGGCCAGAATTAACATGGGGAAACCCATGAAATTCGTTTGTGGGCCCCCGACTGTGTCCCGTCGCTATGCGGTTTGAGAGGAATTCCGTAATCTGCAATTCCGGAGTGCGAAATGCCTTCGCGACTATTCCAACCTCCCGTCCCTCATCCGTTTGACGTGTGAGCATCTGGAGCCAATGGCGGAGTACTTCCACGTTATTCAAGTGAAGTTCTGTTGGACTGCGGTGACCCATTCTTCCCAGGACCTTGCCATTATGCGACAGGTGATCGTGGACTACCTGGTTCATGTGGTGGGCACGATTCCCATCGTTATGTTATGTCGCTAACGGGCACCGTTCTCCATTGGTCGTTAATAGGCACACCTCGCGGATATGCTCATTCGATATCGGGAGGTCGCAGAGGCGTGACGGTTGCCTGTTCCTTGCGTTCCAACCCTTCACACGGTGATGAGGGCGCAGCGGTTGTTCGGATTTATGGGTGATGAGGAGAAAATCCATGTGGAAGTGATGTGCGGGAAGCTGGCAGCACTTTTCGAGTACTCTGCTGAAATTAGGCAACACACAATTGATGGGATCGTTAGCGCGAAACCAGGGATAGGTTCGCCAAAGGAAGTTGTCGTATATTTGGAGCCACATGTAATTGATGGAGAGATATAAAAGAGGGGATGGTTTTCACCATACCCTCCCTCATAAATTCCCCTTCGTCCACTGTGTGCGTGGTGAGCTTGCCGATGTCGTTCGATTATGTTCCCTGAACGGTTGCGAGCGTGGTGTCCCTCCATCCTTATCATGAAGCCCAACTGGAGTTGTGTCGGTCGTTTAGCCACCATCCGTCGAAATTCACGGGAATGCCATTCGGATATTTGGACTACGCCTCGGCGTCGGTTCGTCCATATGGAGAATTAATCCTGAAAGCCATTCCCGCCGGTGTGCATGCGCCGTCGATGC